>JABUQX010019827.1:0-20000 GCA_015478945.1 Trachelipus rathkii
AACCATATATATAATATATATATAATATTATCATATAATATATATATTAAAAATATATAATATATATTAAATATCAAACTATATATATTAATATATATAATAATAACATATAATATATATATCACTATATTAATATATGATAATAATATATATATACAAATATATACTATAGATCATAAATTTTTTAAATTTGCTTATAAAATTAATAATATATAATTAATAATTTAAAATATTATAATATTAATATAATTAACAAACATATATAATATATAATTATATATAATAATTATACTATTAATATTATATATATATAAGATATATTATATTATATATATAATAAATATATTAATGAATATATTAATATATAATATATAAATAATAATAAATATAATATATGATTAATATAATTAATTATATTATATAATATATAAATATATAGATTTATAATATAATTATATATATAAATAAATTAATATAATATATATATTAATAATTATATTATATTTTAAATATTATATTATTAATATATATATAATATATGACAATAAATAACACAAAATAAATAAAAAGGATATTATAAAGTATATAAAATACTTTATAAGGCAATTAATAATAAAGTATGTAGCTAATAAGTATAGTATATAATATTATATATCTCCAATAAGCCGAAATATGTTGGCCTATACACCTAAATATTAAATATAAACTAATATATATATATTATATATATATATAATATATATATATATATATATAAATATAATGATTATAATAATATAATTACAAATTAATATAATATATATATATATATAATATATATATATATAATATATAATAATAATTATATAATAATAAATAATAAATTAAGATCAGAGATAACTCGCACCGCGGCAGCGCCCGCACATTATAAGATCCGCATCGCGCAATCCTCATTCACGCGCATTGCTTGCGGAGATGTTTAATTGACGAGATTAGATAAAAGAGTTTTATAATAAAAGAAGTTACTTAGATAGAATCTGTTGCTGGAAATGAAAATGAAATGAAGTTGAAAATATTCCTGGGCAACGAGGATTTTGTTTTCCCAGTATTTAATGTTACAAAAAGACATATCTCAAACGCTGGAAAGTACACTTCATATGATGAAAAGAATCATTGCTCACAAGAAACCTCTTGCTATTGGTACGCACTGTTCGTATCCAAAGTATAACATGCTTATTCAAGTGGAAAAATTATGACATCATATATCCCACCTGCCAATTAAGCTATTGAAACCATTTATGGAAAGAAAATATCAAAAAAATCAGCGCCTCTGCTAGCGTCTGTCTCCGATGTAATAGATGTAATATAGGGATGCCAGATATCTAACAAAATATGATGAAATCTCGATATTATCGTATATTTATAAAAAATATCAATTGCCTTGGACATATTAACGCTAGATGTTATTTTCATATATTGGAAATAATATATCATATTATCGATATATGATTAAAAACCCGATTACAAATTTGATATATATATAATCCATATTATAACATATATATATAATATAATTATAATAATATATATAATATATTTATTATATATATATACTCATAAATAATATATAATAGAATATATTATATAATTATATAGACGTTATATATTATATATAATAGTTGACAAATATAAATATAATAAAAAATGATAAGAAAAATCTATATAATATACACTGCAGAGAGAAAGGCCGAACAGCAACGAGAGAGTAATAAAAAAAACAAACAGAGATAAGACTTACAATAAAATGAATAGCTATAGCTACTTGTAATCAGGGGCAAATTGTAAAGAAGTTATGAAAAGAGAAAAAAATAAAGTACCAAAACCTATACAAAAAAAATTAAAAAATAAATATATAATATTTTATGGGTATGTTACTATGTATTTATATTTAATGAAAACAACGAGCCAAGAAAGAAAGTTGATTAACAGATTATTTAATTGCATCTAAACAAATATAAAACAAAGGAACAGTATTAGTATAGGATAAATTCATAATGCAAGAGATACGGTTCAATACTTAAAGCCTAAAACTAAATAACATAATATAAAACAAAAAAAAGAAAACATTTAATAAATTACAAAAAAATGACTCATTTACATATAATAGATATATAAATTAAATAAATATATATAATATAAAGATATATACATTTACGCACAGCTACGCATGATAATAATATATTGCTAAAAACAAAAACTATAGTTAATATATAAATATATTAAAATTATAAATGGATTCGTGAGTATAGTCAGTTTAAGATACACTCTTCAACACCATATCACAAACACACAATAATTAACATAATTAACGTAATATATATAATAAATCGAGATATAAATATTATGTGATAGTATAGAAAATATAAATAATATAAAATAAATATATATAAAATTATATTATAATATACTATATATGTAATATAGTATCGTATGTAAAGTTTTGTGCTTTAATAATATTTCATACCTATATAAAAAAATATAATAAAATCAAAAAAAAAAAAAAAATAATATAAAATTAATTAATTATAAATAATAATTAAATATAATAAATAATAATATATAATTATACGATAAAAAATAAATAAAATACAGAAAAATATACATATAATAATTATATAATATAATATTATAGAGATGAGATTTTAACAAATGACAAAAAATTTCGTATATAAATGTCCGTGTGGCCGTTGAAGTAACTTGTCCCATAATATATATATATAATAGATATATATAAAATAAGTATAATATATATATATATATAATATATATAATATATATATATATCTATAAATATATATAATATAGATATATCTAATAAATATATTCACGATCGCGAGATGCAGCTGGAGGACCCAGCCGACTATATATCACTCAGAGAGAGAAAGGCTTAATTATAAATATGAAGCAGACATATGTAAGAAGAAAAATTGGTAGAAATGGAAAAAGAGGATCTTCACTCTTCAAGGTCTCAATTTCAAGTTTCCAACTCCAAGAGGTGTAAGACTGAAGTTGTGCTAGAAAGCGGTGATGTTTGGATCTTTAGGAACTGGGGATGTTTTGGACTTTTGTGGACGAGTGAAATAACATTAAAATAAGAAAAGCTCCTAGAAAATTAAACGATAATCATAAAAATCACTTTTTATTAATAATAATAATATTAAGTATTAATTAAGGTACAATCTTCAAAATGATTCTTATTTAAGTACAAAATAATATGATTCACAAACAACGAAAATTAATTTAAAGTGGAAGGAGACAACGATACTTGACGACTCTGAAGTCTGGACTTAAGAAAATCTATTAAATTTAGTAATAAAAATGAAAAATATTTAAGAAGGTCGAATTGGATGCCAGACAACTTATAAGAAAAGCTGTAGTTGATGTACCCCACCAATAACTAACTTTAGTAAGCTATTTTAAATCGTTAATTTAGTTAATACATATTTAAGCGAACAATCGTAATCGCCAGTAGATGATGTAGACTAGTCGGTACACGGTATGTTAACTGTAAACCAACTCACAGGAGTCCTGTTCCGGTAGTAGATTTCTGCAATGATTATTTTCTTCCATACTGACACTGAAACACACTCCACAGAGCCTACACGTAAATCAGCGATCAGGCTAAGTCTCGAGTGGACTTGAAAGTCTTTAATAGTCTCCAGAATAAATAAATAAATTCCCCTTAATAAATACTTCATGAAAAAAGGAAAATACTATAAATATATTATATAATATATATATATAAATATAGTATATATATAATATATTATATATATATATAATATAATATTATATTATATATAATATATAATATATAATAATATAAATATATTTATCTACAAAGCCCAATACTTAGCATCTAATGCACCTAAAAAGACTAACGGATTGATAAGGTCGGAAGTCAATCGATTCCTTTCATTTGGCAAAATGTTGAATGATACTGTCGTTCTGACGAGACTGCGTCGCATTACAGTAAGAAGATATTCCATTGCAACATAAACAAGCAGGGAAAGCATTTTAACTATCATCCAAAATTTATGGCGCATTACCACTGAGCACTGAATAATCCTGAATATTCAGAAGGACAATTAACTTGTGGTAAATGTTGCCCATGTCTAGTGCCATTTTCTATTTTGGTTCCGAAAACGAAAAATCCTAAAACCCAATTTTTCGGTTTATTTAAACGATATTGGGGACGAACGAAGAACGAAATATGGAAAAAAAAAGAGTTCATCAACTTCAGGAGAGGGGGATAAGATTTATTTTTTTCCAGCTTTAAAAAAAAATTTTTGAAAAGAATATATCGGCTTCGATATTAAGAAAAAAATATCGAAATATCGAATAATCGCCTAAGAAAATATCGCCCAAAAATAACGATATATCGGAAAAAAGTATCGATATTTCGATATATCGATTTTTTAACATACCCTAATGTAAAACCATTAATCTCACGCTAAGGAAGCATTTGAGAATCTTCAAATGAAAAAGGCGGTTTAAAAAGAATGAAAGATGGAATTAAACTAGAGCTAGAAAAACTCTTTGTTGTGGAAATAATGACTGCCGTAGTGAATTACTTAGATCCGTTAAAAGGCAAGTTTTGTAACAATATAAAAAAATATAATCGTTACTTTGTGTGCAGTTGAAAACTTCAATCCAAACAGAGTCTATTAATTCGCCACTATTAAAAGAAAAAAAACGAAATCTAACCGAACCAACACCTATACCAGTAAATCAATAACGATGCATAATTCACGCAGTAAGAATTCACGTCAAAGATTGATGATGAAAGAAACACAACAGCACATATAAACTCAAATAAAGAATGTAGACTAAAAATTCACCAATAATAAAGAAAAACACGAATTAGAATTCAAAATAGATGATCCAATAACTTGGTAGGAAAGAATTAAGCAAAAATATTTAACGCACAACTCTATGAGTAAATAACTATGCAAGGAGAATAACTGGCACGATTCCACCAAACTATGTATTCAAGTATCGAGAGGATGTAGCATAGATAGGATGAAAAGAGAAATAAGACCGCAGCAAGAACAAATCTGATGTTCATTCAGCCTCACATCATTCCTATATTTTAGGAAATATTCGAATATATCGAGTGCCAGAAAAGTATATAATCCATTGTAATATCTCTTTCATTAAGGGCGAAAGGAGCTGTGAACCGGTTGTAGGAGGGAGTAATTGGGACCACATTGAGTGGGTCCCAGTCCCGTAACCCTGGTAACCACAATTCATTATTAGTTTATATTAAATGATGGTGGGCCAAAATCATCACGAATATAAATAATATATATATATATAAGAATATAATAATAATCATATATAAAAAATATAAGTAGATAATATATAATAGAAAAAAAAAATAAATATAATAATAATATAATAATAATATAAGAAAAAAATAGAATAAATAAATACACAATTCCGCACACCATCTGTTTAGAGATAATTATTAAAAATAATAATACAATCCACGCAATAACCGCATTAATCAACCGCAGGATGACGAAAAAAAGATGGACATTACATGCAGCATAATTAATATATAATAACAAATTAAAAATATAAAATAATTAAATAATAAGATAAAACTAAATAAATAATATATAAATAAAATAATATATAAAATAATAAAAAAATTAAAAAAATATAATAAATAAAAATTAAATTAAGGAAAAATATAAAATAAGGTAATAGAAATATATCTAAGTAAACCTAATTACACTGAGCCAAACTAAAAGAGTGTGTTATATAACACGACAGATATAATAATAATTAATAAATAATAATATATTAGAATAGACAAAATAAATAAAATTAAATAAATAAATTAATATAATTAAATAAATATAAAAAAAAAATAAATACAAATAAAGTATAATATAAAACAATTAATAATAAATTATATAAAATATAATTATATATATATATAAAATTAAAATAATATAAATAAATTATGATCAGTCATAGTTAATATATAAAAGATAATAGTCTAAATTAATACATGAATGAATAATAAATTAATAATATAATAAATTATAATATATAATAATATAAATTAAAATATATAAATATAAATTAACCATAAAATATTAATATAAATAATAAAATATATTATAATAAAATATAATTATATATATAAAATTATATAAAATATATATAATATAATAAATATAGTATAAATAAATAAATCATATAATTCTAGTGCCCCCTTACTACTTACATATATATATATAATTAATATAGTATATATATATATAATATAATAATATATAATAATAGAATAATATAATATATATAATAATATAATTATATAATGATATAATATATATACAGTAATAATAATATAATAGATATATAAATATATTAATATAATTAATATATATATATATAATTAATATAATATAAAGATATATAATAGTATATATAATTATAATATATATAATATAAATATATATATATATAATAATAAGTATAAATAATAGATAATATAATATATATATATATATTATAATAATATATATATATATATATATATATATAATATTATATTAATAATTATATATATATATAATATATATATATAATATATTAAATAGGTAAAAGTATTTAATAATATATATATATAAATATATATATATATTATATATTATATATATATATATATATATATATATAGATATATTATATATACAATATAATATATATATATATATATAATATATAATATAAATATATATATATCAATAAATATAGGTAATATGTTAAAACTACAAACTTGGTTTAAAAACACAACTCATATCTCAAAACTACAAAGGAACAGGGAAAAGGAATACATTGTTGGAATCCTGGTAACATTTGGGCGGAAAAATGTAAAAAAAAAAAAAGAAAAAAAAAACAGATCTCAAAAACTACAAATAGCTACAGCGAAAAGGAAACATTTTTGGAATCCCTTGAAAAGTTTAGTTAGGAAAAATGGTAAAAAAAACACAAAATATAATAAATAAATAAATATTGGCTATTTTTTTTTAGGAAGCAGGACATAGTATTAAGAAATAGAGATATATTATTTGTAAAGGTTATTACACGGCAAATTATTTAAGGGGCCTCGAGCCGACGGGGAACACAGGGGGGGACGTTTCCATACCCCGTAGGGGAGGGGCGAGGAACCCCCGCGATACTCAAATACCCAAAGAGCGGGGGTTCCGAGACCCTGACGGAGGGGGGGGATTAGTCCTACCCGTAATTCCCCGGAGGTCCGAGAGACCCCTCGACTCCGTTCCATCGTGCTGGTAACCCTTGGGGGTATCTTAGTTAAAAAAGCAAATTTAATAGAAAGTTATTTATTTTAACGAGTAACCAAAAGAAGGTCTCTAAATAGGCTCTCTATCATATTACTTA
Organism: Trachelipus rathkii; assembly: GCA_015478945.1. NCBI lineage: Eukaryota > Metazoa > Arthropoda > Malacostraca > Isopoda > Trachelipodidae > Trachelipus > Trachelipus rathkii. The sequence goes on from JABUQX010019827.1 coordinate 7,459, forward strand.
ATAATTATTAACAATAATTTTTATTCAATTTTATTGTTTTACCATTTTCCTATGTAAAATTTTACCCAGATTCCAAAAATTTAATTCCTTTTCGCTGTAGCTATGTAGTTTGGATATATTTTTTTTTTTTTTTTTTTTTTTTAACATTCCCCTTTAGTCGATGGTTTCAAAAGTAATTCCTTCCCTGACTATTGGTACGTTTCGAGATATGAGTTGTAGTTTAAACCAATTATCACCATGAAAATATAAATATAATAATATAAGTAATTAATATATATATATATAATATAATATATATAATATATTTATATATATAATATATATAATATATATATATAGATATATAATATATATAATATACTATATATAATATATAATATAAATATATTTTATATAATATAATATATATGGTTTACTTGAACAGAGCATAGATATCTAGACATATTTTTATACTGGCCCAAAGAATCAAATACAAAGAAAGCGAAAGTAACACAATATAGGACAATAAAGACCGTAATAGCCAATGCACACATGAAAATTCCTGATAAAAATGTACTTCACTTATGCATGCAAACGAGTAGACCGTCGAATGACAAACTTTTCAAATTAGAGAGAGTTAAAGTTGTTGCTCGAGAGACATAGACGGTACTAACACAATATCATAATATCAGAGAGGAGAGATAACCTACACGTCACACACACGAGTAGCGTTGAGTTTGTTGTTCACTCTTTACTTAATATAGTATATATATATTTAACAGTGGCGTATCCAGGAATTTTTTCGGGGGGGCCAAACACAAATCGTTCTATAGTATAATATAGTATATATATATATATATATATATATATAATATATATAATAATCGTAGAAAAATAATAATAATAAAAATAATATATAATATAAATTAAATAAATAATTATAGTAATTATATATAATAATAGTAATATAATAATAAATACTATAATAAATAATATAAATTATAATGAATTATATATATAAGAATTAATAGTAATATATATAATAAAATAATATATTATATAATAAATATCAATATTATAAAATATAACAATTTTTATATTATAAATCTAATAACAAAAAATCATATATTTAATCTATAATAATTATAATAGAATATTAAATTAATAATATAATAATATATATATATATTAAATTAAAGATATATAATTATAAATTAAAATATTAATAATATAGTAATTAAAAATATAAATAATAATAATATAAATATTAAGTATATAATAGATAATATAAATTAAATTATAAATAATAAAGATGGAAAAGAACAAATTTAAATATTCCAACAAAAAAATGAAGCATTTATAATATACTAAATTACAAATCCTACCTAAATTATGAATTAATAAAGTCCGAGAAACATCATATCAAATTTTTATTCAATATTACGATGGTCAGTAGAGGAGAGGGAATCCATATGAAGTCTTATTCCCAATCACCAATATATTATATCATCAAGAAGAGTATCTTCAGAAGTCTTAATGTTGAACGACATGCTTCCTGAGCTAGTAAGCATGAAACATCACGGGTAACGAAGCTGATTATTCCTATGCAATACAAGAAATGTAATATTTGGAATCTGCGTGACCAATGCGAACAAGAAAACTCAGTTCCATCTAAGCGTTTTGAGCGACCTGTCTGTGTATGCATTTCAACTTCAATACACATCCATTCTGCCTTTTGACTAAATCTTCATTTGGGCTTTCGAGACCTTCCTTGTAACATATCTACATCAATCTTTTATCTTCTCACATGACACATAATGCCGTTCGGTATGACAATTGCAAGGAAAATTTATAAAATCTCTCTCCTTATACTGCATTTTCTCCCCTCAACGTAAATTGTTAATATCAAAATGGTTATTCGATATTAAAAGTCTGTGGGTTGGAAGTATAAATGTTGGGTCTGTATCTTTTGGAATTGTTAATTCTTAGTACATCAATTTCAATACCCTGCCAATTTTATTACTCAGTTCAATTCAGATGCGCTACACCATTCTCAAAATCAAACTGTATAACTCTATGTCATTTTCTGCATTGGCTTTCAGAGTTTTAGTTTATCAATCGGACTTACGAAGATTTGTCCTGACAGCGACGAAACTATATATAAATACTTAATTTAACTTCTGCACTTTATATATTATTGAGTCATTCATACTTAAAAATTTTTATTGCAGAAAACTTCGGGGGGGCCATGGCCCCCTGCCCCCCGCCTAAATTACGCCTCCGCCACTGTATAATACTAGTGCTCATTATTTGTGATGTATCTATGGCTTCATAAATTAAAATTATGATAATACTTATTAAAATAATGATCTTATTCAGATATGATATTAATATATAATTACTATTATACAAACTTAATGTATAGTATATATATATATATATATATAGATATATTTAATTATAGAGAATAATTATATCGTATTATACTATACTATATAATATAATAATAACCATGTATATTATCTAGAAAGGATTAATATATTCCTAGATATGTACTAAAAAATATACTTTCAATAAAACTAATTATCATATAATGTCTGGTATAATGGTGACTTGACGATATTCAGTGTATTTCCCGAACCAATAATTATATATATAATAAATTAATATATATATATAAATATATATATATTAAATTAATAATATTATATATATTAATGATATAATAATATATATATAAATATATATAGATGAATTATTATATATATATATAGTATATAATTAAAGTCATATATATATATTAATAATATATTATATATGTATTAACATATAAACGGTATATATATATATATATATAAATAATATAGTATATAATTATAAATATATAATAATAATACATATATATATTAAATTATATAATGAATATATAATTAATATATAATATAAATATATATAATAGTATATAATTAGATTATATATATATATATAATATCGATATATATATATATATATATTATATAATGAAAATATTAATATAATATATTAATATAATAATAATATAATTATATATATTATTATATATATATATAATATAATATATATATAATAATAATATATTATATAATATAATATAAATATATATAATATTTCAAATAATATATAATAAATATAAATAATAAATAATATTATAAATATAAAATATAAATAAATAAAGTAGTATAAAAAAATATATAAATTAATATATATATATATAATATATATATATATATATATTAATATATATAAATAAAATAAAATAATTAATTATATATAATATCTATTATATATATAATATATAATATTAATATATATATTATAAGTATATTATAAATATTAATATTAATAATATATATAAAGTATAAATATATATATATAATATATATTATAGTATATAAATAATATTATATATTATTAATATATATAAATAACTTATAATTTAGTAATATAATAATATAATAATATATAGTATAGTAATTAAATTAATAGATATAAATAATACAAAATATATATATTAATATTAATATATATAATATATATTTATATATTAATATAATTAAATATAATATAGTATAAATAATTAATTATATATAATATAATATAATATAATAACGGCATTATTAACTGAAATAGCTTCAATGCATGCGTCACAATATAGATATTTTCGTACCATGCAAATAATTTTCGAGATCGAAACAATTAAAAGGTATAGGGAGGTACATAAAAGTCCCTCTGATTTATAACATAGAAGATTTTTAACATCGTTAATCGGCAATGAGTTGTAATATTGTGGGTGGAGTCTAAAAAACACATTTATTACAGAATTTTTTTATTTACTTAATATATATATAGCAATATATTTATGGAAAAATAAGCAAAATTTACGATAATACAAAAAGATTAAACTGATAAGCATATATAATTAATAATAATATATATATATAATTATATATAATATATATATAATATAAGATATTAATATAATAGAAATTAATATATATATAGATATATAATAATTATATTATAAATTAATATATATATATGAAATATACATATATATATAAATATATATATATAAATATATATATAATAATATAATATAAACAAAAAAAAAAATTATTTAGCCGTAACTCAAAATTATTCCTTATTATATGAAACGTAATAAACAAGTAAAAAGCTAAATGACAAATTAAGAATTATAAAATACCTTACGAAGAAAAGCAAATAAAACGTTATAACCTAAGATTAAAAAAAAAAAACATAGCACAAGGAAAAAATTATAATAGACTTATTAATAAATTCACAGAGCTCGGATGTCCATAGCACTAGACAACTTATTCCCATTCAAAATGTGAAAGTAATTGGGAGAAAGTAAAAGAAAAAAGGTAGAACCAAATATCATAAAATTCAGCCAACAATGTTATAAATCATGAAGCTGTTAAAAGTTCCTTTTAAATGAAGAAAAATATCTATTTTAATATATTAATTTATTTCAAAGAATCTAAAAAAAATCTGCAGTGATTGAATAAGCTGTTGCGGCTATTTCTTTGGGCCAAACCCTAAATAATATTTCTTTTGTAAGCTGTCCTTTAATGAGGTACACGAACTAGAGAAAGAGAGTCATTTATATATATTAGAATATAGATCTTACATTCTCAAATGATTTAGATGAGAGCCGTAAACTGGTCATACTTAAAATACCATAATAAGTGGCTATTACATCTCACTTCTCCTTGCAATAGGATTTGGTACATCAGAATTATGGAGTAACATACTCGCCAGACAGATGGAGGCAACCACGAGCACTAAAAAAGAAAGATAAATACATTATTAATAATATTAATTATCATTCTCTTATTAATTTAATTAATATTTATTATGATTTTTAATAAAATATTATGAATGTAATAGATATATTATTATTTAAATAGATTATTAATATTATATTAATTATTATTATTATTAATAATATATTATTAATATTATATAAGTAATATTTATTTATAATTTTTAGATGTATGTATCGTTTAGGATGCTTTCAAGCCTCCTGAAAGTACTCTTTTCTACAGAAGAAATTTTTTTAATATTTATATATCTGGAATAAAAAATAAAACTATTGATTTAATTAATCACAGTACCGAACTTTCGACTGATCTATCAGCATTTCAAAGAAAGTTAATATTTTCAAGATTTAATCAAAAGAAATATAAAATACGTCTTAAAATAATACATAAAATAATATAATAAAATTAATATTAAAAAGTAAAATAAAGTATTAAAATCAACAATACATTTGTTATTATTTAAAAAATGTTGATAAAAATATGACATGTTCAATATAATTATAATATTTATTACTGGTATTGTATGTTCTATATTCCAACAAAATTATACAAAATAGATGATAAAGTTATATTTGTTTTTAATTTGTTTATCCGTTTATTTGTAATGTTCTTCTTTAAAAATGTTGAAATATTTTACTCGCCTTATACTTATGTTGCGACATTCTCGATGATTGTTATTACCGAAATATAGAAAGCGTTACATTCCACTATTCAAAACATTGTAAACGGTGCACAACGTTATACTACTCTCACCAGCTAATCAGAAAGCATTTACAACACTAGTGAAGCACGTAAGCTTAAGTTTTCAAAATGGTTATAGTAAGTATCTTAATATATTAGATTCTCCCGCTTTATGCTTAAATATGACTACTTTTAAAATTTTATTTATAATTGTTTTTTCCCTTCTGACTTAATATTTTTCAGTTTTATATGTAATAAAGAGCTTATCGCTTCGTTGCAATGATGGTGTGACAAATTAAATATGATCAAGGTGTATCTTTTATAGTTTTTCCTATAATGGTCTGGGAAGTTTATTATTTTAGAGATTAGGTGTTAATTCTATTAATTTCTATATTCAAATAATGGGCACTCAGACTTTAAAAGAAGAGCAATCATTGGGATTGAGCTTAGGTTTCTCCCCTTGCCTATTAATACAAAATAAATTGCATATATTATTAATATATAGTTATTATATTATATACATATATTAATTAATTATTGAATTATTAGATTATATATTTCCTTACTATTGATTAATTATATTTATTATTATAATATATTATTTTTATTATTTCGTTAAATTATTCATTACTTACTATATAAATTAAATTATTATTATTATCATAATATAAATAGTATTTTCAATTATTTTTATTAAAAATCTTTTATATTACATATTAATTATTATATTATTATTATATTAATTATATTATATTAATATTATTATGACACAGGTCTGGAATCTCACTGGACTGTAACGTTCAACCATGGTGCAAAAATGATGAATGCTGGCGGTTGACAGGTTCTCCTGAGCGAGTAACATCCTTGATTTTACATAAAGTAAACTATTAAAAAATATTATGTATTGAGATTAATTTAAATATTATACATTATTATACTATTATTAAAAATATGTATTATTATTATTTAATTAAATAGTTACAATTAACATATATTATTATTATATATATATATAATTAATTATTAATTAATTAATATATTAAATATTACATTAAAATTATATTATATTAATATATTATTAATTTATATATATATTATTAATTATAAATTATCAATATAAATACAATTAATAATATTATTAATTGTTATTAAGTAAGTAGTAGTAGTTTGTAGTAGTAGTAGTAATAGTAGTTATGTAGTAGTAGTGGTAGTATAGTATTTGTTGTTGTTGTTGTTGCAGTAGTAGTAGTAGTAGTAGTAGTAGTGTTGTTGTTCTGTAGTAGTAGTAGTAGTAGTAGTAGTATAGTAGTAGATTATGATAGTTGAAAAGGTGAGTGCCAACATGATTTTATCAATATAGGTAAAAGTGTAGTTATAACTGAGATTCAAACCTTTCACTATTAGCAGAAGGACACAGAGAAAAGTACGTTTTCCACTGAAGGCGTTTAGTGAAACCAGAGTACAAAAACAGTTCTTTTCACGGAGTATTTTAAATAATTAAGGTCTGAAGTCATATAGAGTATGAAGGGTTTAGCCCAATGTTCCACTACTGGATGGACCCCTTGAGGTGGTTTTTGAGAAGGAAATTCTGTTTACTTACAATGAATAAGTTATCTGTAATGGTACATTCCTAGTTTACCATGGAGTAATGATATATCCGATGAAAGATAATACCTCACAAATGTTATAAAAAGATGAAATGGTCTTAAATTCATTGATGGTCTTCCTGAAGACAATCCATTTTTTATGATGTTAGCCACTCCAGCGAGCCACGATCCTGATACACCTGAACCAAAGTATATGAATAGTTTAAATTCTTCAACAATACCTAACACTCCAAATTTTAACATTGCAAATGAAAATAAAAATTGGTTCGTCATGCAAGGTGAACAGCCTTTACGGCAAGAAGTTGTTGATGAAATTCAAGAAATTATTTTCATTAATACAGATAATCAGATCACTTAGTTTCATTAGGAGACAACTAATAGCTTTTAAAATAAACCCCTTTGTATGTTCATTAGTCAACTCAAGTGCTAAACAATTTGGGCTCATACATAAAAGTAAACCTTTAGTTATCTAGATTAAACATGATATAATTTTCCTTTTTATATGGACTACAATCACGGAAACAAGTTTTTACATTTGCATAAATCTTAGATTTTTTGGTTTTATAAACTTGTGTACTTAGCATACTAGTTTTTCAGGTTTAACATCTTCTAGATTATTTATGTATATAGAAAATTCGTTAACTTGAAATAAATGCAGTTGTATACAAAGTAGATATATCTCAATTGGGCTTGGATCTCAAATGTAGTTTCTTAGAAATATCTATATGAGAGTGATAAATTAAGTACTCAAGTATCTTTTTTCATACACCGTTTCTCTTTATTGACATTTTTTTTATTACGTATAGACTTGATGGCATGGCTGTCAGAAAAAGGTTATTTAGAAGCACTGGAACTAGATAAGGACAATTATTAGTTATCATCTATATATGTCTCTCTTCCTTTGATCTAAAACTAAATTGAATAAGCAAAGAGATAAGCACATTGGTCGAGATTGGATGGTAAATTATATACTTTGTCAATAATTTTAACAAGGATTGAACTCTTCCAGCACGTGCACCTGGTGAAGATCGAGAAAGCATGCATATTTGTGGGAAACACCCGAGGCCTTATAAGTGCTTTCTATTCAGAGATTTTAAAACTAAAGTATAATGAATTGTCTCATATTGTGTAATCTACGATAAATTTACCTTTGAATTTGAAGCAAAAATAGTTCAATTGAAATTACTATTTGAAGGAAGTTCTTTTAGTAGACTAAAGATAATCAGCCTTGTGGCTTTGGTAAAATAGAACTTACATAACTTATTGGGGTAAATTGATTGGTGAGTGGAAGAGAATAGAGAATAGAGATAGGTTTGATAGTAAAAATATTTGAAAAGAGATTAAGAAATTAGACTTACCTCCAAACCCTTTTCATTTTTGATTATTAATATTTTTGATTTTAAACGCGACAAATTAGGACCGCTTTTCTTAAGTCAGAAGTAAACTTCGTTGTACTTTGGCTCTAGTGAATTCTTGCAAATTATCCCAATGGAGTACAATATAAATTCCGCCAAACTAATTTAACAGAAGATACGTACCGGTATAACGAAAATATATACTAATAGTTTCTATATTCTAAAATTAACACAAAATTAGAGAGATACACACACGACCTAAACTATCATTAGAAGTTAGTTTTTTAAGAAAATTTGTTTAGTGGCAAGCTTCTGGCATAGTTCCAGATCTTAAAAACTAAAGAATTTTTCCTTAAATGCACTTTAACTTTTCTGAACTTCATGAATTTTCTTATTACTCATTTTTTTTCAGAAAATATTTAGATCAATACTTATATATTTACGCATATATATATATATATATATAATACTAATTATATTATATATATATAGATATCTATTATCTATATGATATATACTATATTATTATATATCTATTATATATAATATTATATAATATATATTATATACTATATTAGTGTTTTGAAAATAATTTTTTCGCTTAAGAAACTTAATTTTGTGTACGTATAACCCAATGTTCCCAATGGGAAGTATTCAATATTAAAAGATATTAAATTATCAATTTTTGGGGGTAAACATGATTATAGACGTGGAAATTGAATGTCTACATGAATGTTGCTATAAATTTCTTGCTAAAACTAGCCTTAGTGTTATATGGGTTAATAAGAATATATCCGTTTAATAGGCATAAAAGCTTAAATTTACTTGTGACAAGTAATAGTGATTTAAAACGAATCTATTATTTGGATACATATTATGTGAATATAATTGGTTAATCTGACTTAAAAGTTTTTACAAAGTATTTTAAATTTATAAGAAACTTAAACTCTACTCTCTATGTCTCTATTTAATAAAATATTTTTTTAATATTACATTAAAATAATCACAATTACAATATGCTTCATTAATGTAAATGTTGTCAAATGTTAACACAAGATTCAAAAGTTATATTTTTGAAAGTTAATATACCTTTAATTAAAATCGACTCAAGAAAAAGTAGTAGAAGAATAATGCACAAGTTCGAAAGAAGCGCACAGCCTTACTGCCTTTCCATACCTTTTAGTGAGAAGTCACAGTCAGAAAAATCCTAGAGCTTCATGGTACCGCGACGGACCCTCAATATGGCATCTCGTCATTGTGGGGTTCATCCCTTGGTCCAGGTGGGCAACAACCATACCCTTCACAAACCCGCCAATTCATTCATATTATGCTCATTTCTTCTCGTCTCTGCCAAAACTCACATTTCTCTCTCCTGGCATTCCTTTACTGTCTCAATACGCTCTTTCTTCGGCCTCTAGAACGATTCGATTCTAACACACTCACCACTATACTATTGCTTAACCTACAAATGATCATCCATCCCTTTCCACTGACCAAAACATATCAACGTACTTTCATTTATTCTCTCAATTTACCCCTTTCTTCACTACACACAACTCCTCAATGCGTTCATTCCTCATTTTAATCATTCTTCTCACACTACACGCTCTAAGATTGAATCATCTGAACACATAGTAATTTTTAAGATCGATCAGTCTTATTCCAGACCAGTATAGTCTCACTACTCTAATTTAACATAGGTAAACAACATACCCTCATGTAATGGCTCTACACACTCGATATGATTAATCATATTTCATCCACCAAGGATTAAGTGAGGAGAGCGCATAAGGAAATCATTCTTTCTGGTACGGAAGTACGCATTCCGTTCTTTTTCATTCCAAAATTATATCATATCAAGTGGAAATGGGCTTCTACTGACCTCCATAAAGGTTCGTCTCCTCAGGTATGAAGCTTTCTGCGGATTAGACTTTACATGTCTGTTTCCTCAGAAAAAATAAAGTCGCGTTCGGAAGAGTTTTACTAAGCATTACGATCTGCAAACTTGTTAACTGATGGCTTGGTATTAATTGAAGGTCATTAACGTGAAGAATGCATTCACATTAGAATGATTGAATATTCTCAAATAGGGTCAGCTACAGTTGCTTTGCGCGGTCGGAATCGTCGTGTGGGGTTATTGTCAGTACTGAACATCTTCACTTGTCTCAACGCTCTCTCTCTGCCTCAATGTTCTCAGGGGATCTGATGGGCCGAGGGAATGGTGGTTTGTCTGAACGTAGCGACCCATGTTACAACCGATTTCCGGTCCGGGAGAGAGCCCAACGTGGCTAGATTGAAGTGATTACGGAACGTGCGCTAGTTTGCGATCACAGAACATCTGTTCGATAAGTAGGTCTCGACGGCAAACTCACTCTCCACGCTGTTCCAACACATGATTGCGACTGACCGTGGCAGGGAACAAAACTTTAGAACCACGAATCTTGATTGAGACCATGCCCACTCCGCTCCGATCCCTACAGCATGATTGGCATGCGCATTTTCAAATAAGGAAGTTATTTTCCCGCACCTTCTACTTTATTAATAATTATCAATAGTTTCAAATTACTCTAATAATTTTGGTTTATCACAACTGACTTAAGGATGGGGTACAGATGTGAGCATACATAGTGCAATTTTATGAGTTTGACTATATAGAAAAGTGAGTTATTCGTTTAAATAAAGTTTTAAATAACTATAAAAAAATATAAGTATTTAGGAATTATTTGTTATTTTTAAACAAAAAAAACTGAAAGCTATTTTTGAATATCTGATATTGATTTGTATATTTTAATGAAAGAACATTTTTCCTTAAATATAGTTATTGGTTTTTTTGGGGTCAGCATTTGATTATCTATGAAGACATTCGAATATTTCAAGTATCACTTAGCCCCATAATGAATTACTAAAATATCAAGTTTTATATAGTGTATATACTTAAACTTAATTAATATCTAAGTCACAATTTGTCATTAATGTTAATTATGTTACATATAACTTTCATAAAATATCTTATATTTGTAACTACATAATATTAAATTTCAAGGGCTAAGCATGTTTTGAAGGTTCGATTGATACAATATTTCTACCAGATTTTCTAATGATAATGTGCGCAAAATTGAACAGCTTCTTATTTTATTATATTATTTTATTTTATGATATATATATAATTATTATGATATGCTAGCTGGAGAGGTTTGCGCGTTTCATAGACACTCGAATGGAAACTCTTATTTTGGGCGAAATACTAATATGATTATTGTTTTACGAGTTAGTTATACAAACCTTATTGGTAGATGAAGAAAAATAATAATATATTATATAGATAATGAACGTTAGTATTATAATACTGGTTCATCTTTTTTAAGTTTTATATGTTGTTTATATCCATAATTATTGCTTAGTCTATACTAGATTTGTTGGGGTTTTTTACCCGTGATTCTTTCTGAATTGTTCTCGCTAGTTGGAGGTGTAAACTCCTTTTAGGTGATGGGAGTTGATTTATGTAGTTTGAGTGTGATAGATTTTGTGTGGTGATTGCGTGTGAGTTTGCTGATGAGATGATATTGTATGGATATGATGTATTGAGTTGGAATGGGTTTGTGGTTAAGGGTGTGGAGATTCAGAGTGGTTATTTTTAGAATGGGGGTAAGGTTTAAGGTTGGTTGTTTTTATGGTTGGGTTGGGTTGGTAGTTTTAGTTCCTCTTTTTTCTTCGATTTCTTATTACTCCCTCTTTTTCCCTCTCTTCTTTCTCCTTTCTTTCTTCTCTTTTCTTCTCCCTCTTCTCTCTTTTTTCTTCTTCCCCTTCCTCCTTCTTTTTTTTTTTCCCCTCCATTTTTCCTTCTCCATCCTTTCCCCCGCCCTTTTTTCCTTCCTTCCCTTTTCCTTCCTCCCTCTCTTTCTTCCTTCCTCCTTCTTTCTCCTTTCCCTGTCCCTTCTCCCCCCCTTCCATTTCCCCCCCCTCTTTTTTGTTCTCCGCCTTCTTTTCCTTTTTTCCCCGTCTACTTCTCCCCCTCCTTTCCCCCCCCTTTTCCCCCTTCC
>JABUQX010019827.1:25000-33389 GCA_015478945.1 Trachelipus rathkii
TTTGATTTTTTGGATTTTTTGAATTTTGAATTTTTTGAGATTCGTGACGTCACGCGAATATAATTTGTAAAACAGCACTTTTTTCTTAAGTTCGATATAGTAATTGTTTTTTAAGTGATTTATTGAATTTTATTTCATTTTATATAAATGCACACTGGAAAATCAGGCCAAGGTATTCTTTTCAGATTCGATGAGGTCACGCGAAATTAAAAATTCTAAAACAAACTTTTGTTAAAGGTTCGATATATCGTATAATCTTTTTGAAGTGATTTATTCAATCTATGTTAAATTAAAATCTAAAATCAGGGCTTATAGTCTAAGACACAATGAAACAGCAACACTAAAGAGTGTTACGGACTGTTTATTTCGCCGATTATTTCTTAATATTGGCACTCCAAATGTTACAATCAGAAATAAACCCAGAAAACTGTTCCTGAACCACCATGATCGTTTTGTTTGAAAATTAACGCTGTAGGAAATTTGGACAAGAGTATCCTTGCTATAATATTATTATTTTCCTCCTTCATCTCTCTCTCTCTCTCTCCTCTCCTCTTCTCTCATCTCTCTCTCTCTCTCTCTCTCTCTCTCTCTCTCTCTCTCTCTCCTCTCTCTCTCTCTCTCTCTCTCTGAGCTTCACACTAAGAAATACGTATGCTCCTCTACTATATTCCTTCTTAAGTTCTTAAAATTGGAAGCCTTTTGAAATTGCTCCTGCCTTGGTAAAACTGTTTCGTTCGCTGTCTTTCCACATCGACCTTCCTTCCTGCCCTGAAAGGTCCTCATTCAACCTGTAGAAGAAAGGGGGGGACCTTGTCAATCTTCTAACTATCCTGCTAACTGTTTAACCTCTCAGTTCTTTCTAAAATTTTTCGAATTATATCGTCAACTTCAAGAATTTTTGGAACATCTCAAATTCTCTAAACAAATCTCTGATTGCAAGAAATGGCTTTCGTAATAAATGCTATATTATTTACCTACTTTCTCATTTCTTGATTCTTGGTCATCTGCTTATTCGTAATCTTCGGTGAATCTTTTCCTGTGGTGGCAAGATATATCGAAATGGGATCGATGATCGTGGCACAAAGCTTTGATTTTTAAATTTCACTCTTTCCGGCATCCGTTATATAATATATATATATATATAATATAATATATATATATATATATATTATATATATATATAATATATATATATATATATATATATATATTAATATATATATATATAATAGATCTCTAACCTCTAATGATTTCATGCATTCCTGTAACTCCATAAATTATTTTCTAGAACCATTCTAGAATGACCGCAGCCAAACATACGCACGCACACATTAACTTTTGAAAGCGACTTGTTAAAGAGTGTTTAACCTATTAAGTCATCTCACCTAAAAATATACATATGGTAAGTTCTAATGTACTGCTTTAAAAAGAAAAAGAAAATATAAAACGGTGTAAGCAAAAAGATGATGTATATTAAGCAAAGGTACTAGTTAATCCGGCTTGTTTATTGGTTTTTTCAATATTTCAGTACAGGAATTAGAAGAAAGTAGGAGAAGTTTAAAAGGGGAAATCCAAAATCTAAGTCGTAACTGCATTCCCGACTTCTAACGTTATTCCAAATTGGTCTATTTTAAGGAGAGAAACATCAATTAAAAAAAATCGTTGAAAATCACCTTTGAATTACAATTTTCAATAAGTTCAGGACAAAATCGAAACCTTGAAAATCGTGGGCATCTAAGACAGGAGATTTTGAGAACCCTACAAGAAATCCAAATCTTACAACTGTTTCGTAATCGTACTCACTAGTATATTGCAAAAAAAATCACGGTTATTTCCATTAAAAAGAAGCTCTGGCAAACAGTTGAAAGACTGATTTATCAGAAATTAATTTAAATGGCAGTTATAGGAGTGAGACCACAGATTCCCTAGCTAAACTAAAAACAAGAAGAGTCAAGCAGAATGGAGAATTTGAGAATTGGAGAATTGGAGAATTTTAGTTGTTGGAGAAGTTGGAGAATTCTATCCCTGAAATAAACGAGGAAAAAAAATATTCCTGACTGTTCAGCCGAGGTTTCGTTTCAAATATATCACTTCCTAATAAGAATTAATTAAAACACCATGGTAACGAAAAAAAAGATAAACACTCTCCGTCCTTTTTGCAATAAAAAAAATTCAAAAAGGACCATACTGGAAAGTAGACGATTTTTGAAAAGCTCTAGTCCTAACTGAGTGCTCCCACTTGAGGAATGAAAGCGGATCAAAGTTTATTTATTCTACATATCCTTCTTTAATAATCAAGTTGAAAATCTAGAAGGTCTCTAGCCGAGAAAGTTCCACCGGGAAAACAAAGCAATTGAGAGAGCTAAACGGACGGAGCTTTCATGCGAATAACTATAACAATTAATGAGACTTGAGCCCCGAAACTTGCTTTTATAACCCCGATGATGCAGGAAAATTCGATTGTCAGTAAGTATAAAAAGCAATAATTATAATTTATTCATTAACTATGAATAAAATATCAAGATTTACTTTAAAACTGGTGGGATATAATTGTTAACTGTTAATAATAAAAATATTAAACAAAATAATTCGAAAAGATGTAATAAATTGTCTTAGCAATTTCAAAGGCGTTCTGTAGAAACATTTCACAAGTTATGCACATGATATTAATTACCTTCATAGAAAAATGAAAGAATAAATTTACTAGTAACTAGCCAGTAGTGTGAAAATTATATGAACCCCAGCAGAATCAGCACAAAATTCTGATTAAACAGTATATATTTCAACTCTCAAATTCGAAGTTATTACGGAAAAGGGTTGATTTCTAAGTTCTCACAAAAATGTCAAAATTTGACCATTTTGTCATAGGTCAAGAAGGGATCGTTTGTACTAATGAACTAATAGAGAAATAAAAAATGGAGTTTTTGTGTTTTCACCAGTGGTGAGCATTCCGCAATTTTCCACAATCCCGTAATTCGGCAATTAGGGATTACCAAAAAAATTTGCGGAATTGCGATTGACGTAATTTAAAAGTTGCTGAATTGCAGTTATCGGAATGCCTAAATCATTCCGCAATTTAAATCCGTAAGTCCGCAATTCCGTAATTAAGCAGACTACCAAAAAGGAGGAAGAGGACAAGATAATTGACAAATTAGGTTAGGTATAATATAATAATATATATATATATATATTATATTAATATATATATATTATATTTATATATAATATATATATTATATATATATTATATATTATATATTAAATATATAATATAATATATATATATATTATATTATATATATATATATAATATATATATTTTATATATATATATATATATATATATATATAATATATATATATATATATATATATATTATAATATATATATATATATTATATATATATATATAATATATATATAATAATTTATATATATATATATATATATATTATATAACTGTAGTTAAACTTCTTAATTGTTATATTTAAAAATAACTTAGAAAATAAAAATTAAATAAAATATACAAATTGTAAGGTAATTTTATTGGAACCTATTGTTTTTCAATACCAATAAGGGGTTAGCGGACTGTTGCAGACTTCAATAGTGTAAAAAATAATATTAGCGATAGAATGAACCGATCTGCGATGGCGGACTGGCGGAGCAGAAAAAGTGGCGGAATTTCGATAGCGGACTGGCGAAGCAGATAAAGTTTGAAAAATTGCGGAATCCGCGATAGTTGAGAATTGGAGACACTGCGGAAATGTCTAACAAAGTTAAGCGGAATTGCGAATTGGGGACTAACAAAAAAATTGCGGGTAACCACAACTGGTTTTCACAAATATATAGTATATGTACACGCTATAAATAAATAAAAAATTATATCAATTTAACCGAAACTGATAAAAGAAGCTAACAAGAAATATCAGTAAAAATATTTCTTCCGGCTTACAAAATTTTAAATTTAATAAAGGCACAAAAAATAATATTATATATATACATATCTATATTATATATATATATATATATATATATATATATATATATATATATATATATTATCTATATTTTATATATATATATATATATATATATATATATAATACCTATATATATATATATATATAAATATAAAAATATAATATATATATATATATATATATTATATATATATATATAATATATATATATATTATATATATATATTAATATATATATATATCTATAATATATATATTATATATATATATATATATATATATATATATTTAATAGTATATATAATATATATATATATATATATATATATATATATTATATATATATATTAATTTATATATATAATATATATATATAATATTATATATATATATATATATAATATATATATATATATTATATATATATATATATATTTATATATATATATATATATTATTTATATATATTATAATACATACATCTATATATATATATATATATATATAATATATATATATAATATACTATTTATATATATAATATATATATATATTATAGTATATATATATATACAGTATATATATATATATATATATTTATATATATATATATATATATATATATATAATATATAATATATATAATATATATTATATATATATAATAATATATATATATAAATACTAATTATAATTATATATATCATATATATATTATGAACAGTAATATTATATATATATAATATATATATATATATATATATATATATATATATATATATATATTATATATATTATATTATTATATATATATATATATATATATATTAATATATATTATGCATTTTGACAGGTGGTTGACTCCAGGAGCGAAAATCAATAATTAATATATCGTTATTTTAATAATTTTTGGGTAAATACATTAAATTTTTGGGTAAACTAACCTAACTTAACCTAACCAACCCTAACCTAACCTACCCTAACTAACCTAACCAATCTTAACCTAAATTAACCTAACCTAATATTAACTGAGTCAACCACTATAAATGCACCATTATATTATATATAATATATATAATATATATATATATATATATATATATATATATATATTTATATAATATATATATATATATATATATATATATAATTTATATGTTATATATAACTGAATTTCTTTTAAATCTTTCACTTTCTTTAGCGTTGTCTATAGGGGACACTTCCTCACACTTTCTTTCTCCGGATTTCCTTGTTAATTTCATTGTTATGCAAGGACATCATTGAGAGGGCGGAAAAATAATTCTCTCAAAAAGTATTCAAGAGTTCCCGAGCATAATAGAGAACTCAAGAGTATCAGAATAATACAGAATTGAAGAGTTGGAGAATATAATAGAGAATTACTTTTAAAAATTCATATTCTATTAAAATATCTCATTTCAAGAACAAAAAGAATTTTATATAAATTAGGAAAGAGAGGAAGTTACAATGTGATTTTTTGAATTGGAATGATATTCATATTTATCGAACTTTGAAAAGTTTGCTTTTGAGAATTGATACAATGTGATTTAATTAGGTAAAGTAAGGCTGAGCTCTATTTCTCTTACATGGATATTTATACACAAAAGCACATACATACATCCTAACTTTTCACACATACATTTACACATTAAAAAGCAGAAATAGGCAGGTAATTTAGAAAGCTAATCTTCTTCTTCTTCTTCTTCTTCTTCTTCTTCTTCTTCTTCTTCTTCTTCTTCTTCTTCTTCTTCTTCTTCTTCTTCTTCTTCTTCTTCTTTTCCTTTTTCTTTTTCTTTTTCTTCTTCTTCTTCTTCTTTTTCTTCTTCTTCTTCTTCTTCTTTTCTTGCTTCTTCTTCCTTCTTCTTTTTCTTTCTTTCTTCTTCTCTTCTTCTTCTTCTCTTCTTCTTCCTTCTTCTTCTTCCTTCTTCTTCTTTTTTCTTCTTCTTCTTCTTTTCTTCTTCTTCTTCTTCTTCTTTCTTCTTCTTCTTCTTCTTCTTTTTCCCTTTTATTCTTTTTCTTTTTCTCTTTTTTTCTTTTTTTCTTTTTTCTGGTTTCTTCTTCTTATTCTTCTACTTCTTCTTCTTCTCTCTTTCTTCTCTTCTTTCTTCTTCTCTTCTCTTCTCTTTCTTTCTTCTCTTCTTCTTTTCCTCTACATGTTCTTCTTCTCTTTCTTTTCTTCTTTCTGCTATTCTTCTTTCTCCTTTCTTTCCTTCTTTCTTTCTTCTTTCTTTCTCTTCTTTTTCTTCTTGATGGGATGAGATATTAACAGGAAATACAAAAAGTAAGGTTAACCAGAAAATTTTAAAGACAAAGAAAAAGATTTGTTCCCATCTAAAATGAAGCTAACCCCTTTACCAAACGAAGCCAAGATGGTGGGAATAAGGAAAATTAAGAGATTTCCTTAAGTAAAAGAAATAGAGTATATAAATCATTAAAGTCATAATCCTCAGCGGAGAATAAGTAATAGTTACATAGCTTGTCGTCGAAGCTGGCAAACGATTAATTAGATATTATAAACAAAAATATAAAATTAATATTGCTCGTGAATAAAATTTATCCTAAAAAGTTTTACAAATATGTTAAAACAAAAGTTCCATAAGGAATCAATGGACCTTTAGATGGACATTAATGGTTAATTTAAAATCAAAGGTGCTGATATGGCAATACTTTTAAAATAATTTTTTCTCTGAACAAGTTTTTTTTAAACGAGAGAATCTAGATATAACCAGCTCTATGCAATGGAAGACATAGGAATTTCAACTGCAGGTACAACATTTAGAATTTATACATTTGGAAATTCTAGAAGAGGAAGTTGCTTTTCCCAGATTGATAAACTATTATATAAAATCACACTGGACCAGATGGATATACTTCTCACAAATTGAAAGACAACAAATTAGTGAAAAACCTTTTGACAATGGCTTTTCAATAAGTCTTTTAAGGAGGAATAAGTGCTCATATCGATTTTCAAATTGCTAATATAACACACCTCCAATTTTCAAATAAGGAGATCGTAAAGGTTCCGAATAACTACATGACCAATTAGCTTGACTTTCTATAGTGGGATAAATTTTGAAGCAAATACTGACTAATTGGAGGTTGTTTCACCATGGATCTTGAAGATTAGGATTGCTTTCAAGAATAACCCACAACATACGTTTTGAAGAAAATAGATCATGCTTAACAAATTTGCTAGAAAAATATTTTTTAATGTGGTTATTACCGATGTAGATAATTATAAATCCTTCGATGTCATTTACTTGACTTTCAAAAAAAGCATTTGATCTAACTGTCCCTCCATCTAGATTATTAGGACAAGCTTAGAGCTCGATGGTATTCCGAGGATTGACTTTTTAAATTGGATTAAAATTTGGTGGCTTTCCTCCGGATCGCACACAACAACAAAGATGTCGTATCCCAGTGGTTGGTTGAATGCTCAATGATGAATGTAAAACTAGTTGGGTACTCCCTGCCAGGATCTTCCTGGGTCTATGTTTATTTATATTATGTAATAATGAATAGATGATAATTTTAGGCATATTTCGAAATTTGCCGGATGATACGAAACTTGGAAATCGCATAATATGTGGAAAGTTAATCAATTACTTAAGGCGACTTAAACAGATTGTAATTGGGGGCAATAATACATGGCAATGAAATAAAATTCCGATAAATATAAGTACGTTATGCATTTGGGAGTAGGAACAATGATATGATTACAAAAATAGATGAAACAATTATCAAGTTGTCAGTGAGGAAAGATTTAGAGTATTAATTAATAAGGATTTAAATTTTGCGAAACAATGTGCTGAAGGTGTTAAGAAAGCAAATAAAGCTCTAGGCTTTAATGCCAGAAACTTCGAATATAATTCAAAAATATAAACTTCCTCTCTAATCTAAAACTAGTAATCGACCCTCATCTCTAGATACGGAGTGCAGTGCAGTTTGGAGTCCATACTTCTCAAAGAGAACATAGAAAAAAAATTGAAAGAAATTCAACAGAAGGGAACCAAATTATATCCCCATTGAGAGATAAATCTACGAGCAACGACCTACGTGAATTAGATATATCCATTTTTAGGAGCAAGAAGATGAGAGGAAATTAATGGAAGTTTTCAAATATATTAAATAAATTTGACCAATACGATTACAGGAAATTCTTTAGATATAATTTTATTGAAACACGAAGTAATGGGGATAAACTTTGTCATAAACGATTTCAACAATATAGCAAAGAATTTCTTCACTTTCGATGTAATCGAGAAGTGGAAAGTTTTCCTTATGAAAATGTGGAACAGCTCTAACATCGATTCATTCAAGAAAAAGTTAGATAAAAACTTTTTAAGGATATTGTTCTGTGAACGTCAGTAGTAGGGGAGGGATTCCGGAC
>JABUQX010019828.1:0-13047 GCA_015478945.1 Trachelipus rathkii
TATATGGAATGGTGTGCTTTTGTAATCTGATTAATGAGTTATGGATGTTGAGAGGGTGTTGGTGCAAGGTATCGCGTTACGAAGACAACTTGCTACGAATTGTCCAGTTAAATTGAAAGAGTGTTATTATCGGATATGTGTTGATTGGTGATTTGTATGAGTGCTTAGCAGGAATTATGTATTATTATTGGGGATGTAGAGTATTTATTTATAACAATAGAGGAATATATAAATATTGGTAGATAGTTATTATAATAACATATTATATATATAAAGATAAAGTTGAAAGAATTTATAATAATTATTTAATAATATATTTCATGTAAATAATTATAATAATTTTCTCTATTGTATTCTTGAAATTTACTTGTAAATTGATTCAAGAACCGTAGTGCGAGATGTAATAGATTTATGATTATTGAATTTGGGAAGTTTGTGTAATTACAAATGTCGTTTTATATGGAGGGTTATGTTCTCCAACACGGATTGGAGGAGAGCAGTAAATCAGTTATACCTACTTTATCCTTTATATTATTACTCGGGTACAAGGAAGATAAGTGTGAAACTGTAGAAATAATTTAATATGGGTGAATAATAAGTTTATTGAGTGTTTATAGGGATATGACATATAATATCTCACTCTGCTCTGTGTATTGATTATTATAGCATCGAAAATGAGTGCGTCCGAGTGACTTGAAGTAACCCTTTTATTGGTGTAGACATCTACTCGAACTATAAGGTTGCCGTATTATGAGACTCAGTGTGTATTAGGTTAATATCTTTGAATGGATCAATAAATCTATTACATATTGAAACAAATTGATTTAAAAGAAAATGAGGAGTATATTTTCTAATATATAAATCATATATTTATATATAAATATCTTATATATATATCTATATTATAATATTATATCAAGGACGGGTGCCCCTGCCTTGTTCTAGATCAGGGGTAGGCCAGGCTTACATTTTATATTATATATCATATAAATTATATATAATATATATATATATATATATATTTATATAATATATAATTATATATATATATATTATATATATATATATATTTAATATATATATATTATATATATATATATATATATATAGAGAGAGAGAGACGAGATGAGACGAGAGAGAGAGAGAGAGAGAAGAGAGAGAGAGATGAGAGAGAGAAATGAGAGAGAGAGAGAGCGAGAGAGAGAGAGAGAGAGATAGATGAGAGAGGAGAGAAGAGAGAGAGACCGTCTACTCTCCCGACGACATCATTTATCCAAACCACTGGATATGCGCGAGTCAAAAAGCCAGCAATTTAAATGCCTTTTATTTACATCATTTTATAACATTAAAAATGAAAAGCTACGTAACGTCCATTTACCCAAGTTCAATATAGGAAGCATAAGCGGTGGAGAACATTAAAAATTTTTGCTTTTTTACAAGGGAAAATGAAATTTGTTTTAATAATTATCGATATACCTTAACATTTTGTAGAAATTAAATTTTTATTGGGTTTTAATTTCTGTTTATTAAATATTTTAAAAATATAAATAAATTTTCACTCTTTTTATAGGTCCATTCATGCCTACCTTGCTAACCATGAGGGCTACGTCCCTGATATAATATAATATTAAATTTATATATATATTAATAATATATATTATATATATATATATATATATATATATATATATATAGTATATATAATATATATAATATAAAATAAAATAAATATGTATATATATTTCTATCTATATATATAGATAATATATATATATATATATATATAATTAATATATTATTACGAATGGAAGACTTATTACTGATTTTCAGTCGTAAATGCTGTGGCCAGAATATCCAATCAATGTATGGGAGTTTGTGGTCTACAAATGCAGCTCCATGGGAATCTTCAGAAGTTCATCCTTTTCTGAAAGAACATTCTTCAGGATTGGATTTGAGTCCACCAAAAAGAGTTCTCCTTCCCTTTTGTGGAAATGCCATTGAATTAAAATGGTGAGGAGCACATTTATTTTGTGAGTTTTAAGTTATTGTTTAGTCAGAATAAAAGAATAAGATCTTGCCACTTTTATTAGTCTTTAAGTTTGGTAAAAAGTAATAATTTTAATGTAATTTAATTTTTTAAAATTATTTTCCATTTTAAAATTTTTTAAATATATGACTTTGAATCCAAAATAAGGAAAAATACTATTCTTACTACTAATAATAAAAGTAAATATAATTATATGAAAAGTTAAGCACATCTAATTAAATTATTATTTCTAATTGATCCAGCAGTTATTTTTATTTTGAAGGTTCTATGAAAAAGGACACGAGGTTGTAGGAGTGGATGCCGTTGAAATTCCTATTAAAAAATTCTTTGAGCAACACAACTTGACTTATGAGGTTAAAGAGTTACAGGGGAAGAAAATTTACAAGGTACCTACTATAACTAAATTATCCACAAATCACCAAATAATATTTATTTTGTAATTTTATTATACTTATTTATTTCTAATCTCGGCAATATAAAATAAAAATTTAAGAAAATATTGCAATAACAAATTCATATTGATATTGAATTAAATTTGAATTATTTGGATTAGAAAATAAATTGATTATTTTGATTATGATGAGGTCGTTTTCATGACAGGTCAGAAAAAAAATTCATTCTTCTTCTTTCATTCAATTTCAAGCTTTTACGAAAAGAATAGGAAAACTAACTCAATCCCATGCAGCAATAAAGATAAAAGACCGAAGCTTTTAAGCTTGACTTAAGATTATTAAGATGACAACAATATAAATTGTGGTTTCTCAAATATGTGAGCCTTGAAAAGTTTTTGTAAATGAATAATCAATGATTTTTATTAGTTAATACCAAAAATGTTATTTAATTTTTGGACGGCAGAGCTTTCACAGGAAATGAGAAAAGCTTGGAGATGTTATAGGGAGAGATATGCTTAACTGATAAAGGATCTTTAAAAGAAGAGAAGAGAAAATCTTACAAATGATGTAGAATTTGTGAATTAATTAATTAATGGTGGCCCATTACTTTAAGATTATAAGATTAAAATATTTTTTTAATATATATAAAAAAATTGCAATAATTACTTTTAAAAGTAAATTCTCAGTGTTGCTTCAAAATATAAAAGTCATGATTGTCTTTTATTCAGTTTGCAAAACAAAACTGATTAATTTCATTTAAAATCAACCTCATAATTTTAAGAAGTCGTTAATGTTTAAGAAAGAGCATAATTTTACTAATTGCATTCTTTGCCTTCCAGACTCATGACGATCGACTAAAATTGTATGTGTCAGATTTTTTTTATGTTGACGATGACGTTGTTGGGAAATTTGACATAGTCTGGGATAGATTTGCACAAGTTGCGATCAAACCTAGCGAAAGAGAAATGTAAGTGCTAAATTTAATTAAAAATAATCAATATTGTCCATTTAATTTATAAAAAAAATTAAGAGTAGTTTTGTATAACAATTTTGTACATTATATAACAGGTACTCAAAGCTAATAAAAAAGCTTTGTAAAAAGAGGTTTATATATTTCTTGTGTACTTTGCAATTTGATAGTGCTAATCCAGATCAATATCCAATTCCAGTGTCTCACGAAGAATCTAGGAAAATGTACGGTATGTTTTTTTCAGACTTCGTTTTAAATATTTATTCGCATAAACTATTTCTAAGGAAATATCACTAGCAATATTTCTAAAATTTAAAATATTTTATTTAAAATATTTTATTATATCTACAAGATCTTAAATTATTTTTTGTCAAAACAATAATTTGATTGTATTTCTTTAATACAAAATAAGAGGAATGAAAATTGTTCTTAATAAACATATGAAATCTTTGCTAAAATAACTTTAATGTATTCAGCTATCATGAATTTAGACTAATAAATAGAAACGTGAAAATTTACTTGTCTCTTATTGATAACTTAATATTTCGATATCAAAAATTTAAAAATATTTGAATTATGCAAAAGCAAACTTGTCAATTTGGGACATATTTATATGCGTCATTAAACTTAATATCCCAGGAACATAAATATCAGAAATGTTGTTCAAATTAATTTTCTTTCAAGTTTATTATTATTATTATTATTATTATTATTATGATTATTATTATTATTATTATTATTATTATTATTATTATTATTATTATTATTATTATTATTATTATTATTATTATTATTATTATTATTATTATTATTATTATTATTTATATTTTTAATTATTGATTGTTTTTATTATTAGCTAAAATAATAGCTATATTTAATAACACAGGTGACTGGTGCAAAATGGAGTTAATATACCAAAAAGACATACAGGAAGATTCTCCATTTACCAAAGGCTTTGGATATAAAGAATTTCTGGAGAGTTGCTTTCTTCTCACTCCAAAATGATCTTTGGAGAGTTTCTTTTCTTCTCACTCCAAAATGATCTTTGGAGAGTTTCTTTTCTTCTCACTCCAAAATGATCTTTGGAGAGTTTCTTTTCTTCTCACTCCAAAATGATCTTTGGAGAGTTTCTTTTCTTTTACTTACAATGATTTACGAGCTTTCTTTAATTCGATGAGGAAAGAAAGTTCTTCAATATTGAACTTTCTGATTGAAATTATGAAACAACAAATAAAAGAATACAAACCTACAATAATGTTTTTGCCATTGTTTAGAATATTTCCAATATTAACATTTTCTTATAGTTGTAATTTAAAATTATTTATATTTATTTAAATTTTTCCCTTGTGTGTGTTTCCCGTGCTTATTCATAACTTGTGGGTGCATTTCTGAAGATTAAATTGTACGAATGAAAATTATATTGTCGCATGAAAGTATAACACTGTTCGAACATTCCTCTTTTATAGATAATAATAATATATAAATAATACATATTTATGGATTACATAATAATTAATAATAATAATATAATATAATAATAATAATAATAATATTAATTTAACATAATAATAATAATAATAATCAATAATAATAATAATAATAATAATAATAATGTTTTCCCTGCTTGCTTTTGCTCAGTAAAATTCATCCTCCATTTGAACGCAATCATGATCGAATAAAATATTTTTAATCCAAACCTCTTTCATAATCCTTAATAGTTTAAAAAATAGAAACTACATTTTGGAAATTTATATCCCCCTCATAGCTTTTCTCACATATTTATAAATCAATTATGATCATGAATATAAACAAGATGCATTGTTCTCGAAGGTAAGATAAAACTGAAGACTATTATTCTTAAAGTGGATAGAATATATTATGATATACATTACTTATCCATTGTAATATAGGATATAGGTAAAGTAAATGGTATTTGATAGTGATAATTATTGAAAGATAGATTATGATCATGCATAAAATAAATAATGAAGATTGAGGAAAAATCACATTTCTTAAGGTTTGAACTTTCATATATATATATGACGGAATGGATTTTCCATATTGCTCCCATATTCAACCTCAACCAAACCACTGATAATATCTGTTCAAATGAGACGATTACGCTGTGGAAATGGTTTGTGTCTTGATCAGGCATGTTTGTATATAAATTAAGCTTTATATATTTTATAACATTATATCGTTCAGTGATACCTTTGAGTCTACTTCTAAAAGATGTTGTATTTGTTCAGGTGGTCTAGTTTATGAGAGAGCGGAGGCGGTTTATGAACTCTTTTGCTTCCTCTCGGAGCTAGAGCCTCCTAGTTCTAATAGCACGAAACACTTTAATTTAGATGATCTCACTCAGAATATTGTTTTATGTTCTCTAGCGCAATTTTGTATCTATGCATGCTTTACTAATTCTTGATAGCTCTCAAAAATATACAAATAACACAAAGACCTTCCAAGGAGCCACTTCCAAAGCATTTAACTTTTTCTAGTAATTTTCATCTTTCAAAAGTTTCCTAATTTTGGAACCAACGAATATTCCCTCTTTCACTTTTCATTGTTTATACCTGGAATTTTCTCCGTATATAAGCAAAACCTTCTCCCATTTTGTCCATATATTTCTTCAAATTTTTCAACAAACCTAACTTTGTATGTAAAAATGGGAGCAATATCTTGTTTCTGTCTATTAAAGGGGTATACTTAAGATTCATTTGCCCTTGGACGTAGGTCTCTCTAAGAGATCAGTCTTTTACAATACAGTATTTCTCAGTTGTTCTGCTGTCCCATAGAAAATGAAGCTACAATATTTAGTAAATCCACCCTGATTCTCCAGTAGTAACGTAATGATTTTTAAATCTCCACACACTTGCCAGCAGTACTTTTTGCATTGAAATGCACTTATCAATAGTGATATCTTTCATGTTCAATGAATGTGCAACTGATATTTATGGTTTAGTGTTGCCATTGTGTAGCAACACAGCTTCCAGACTTGTTTATGAGGAGTCTATGAGAAGCCACCAATCATGAATTATATGTTCGAAACCGAGTTTGACCATCAATATCTCAACGTTTATACATACACACACATGGAATTTTGAATTGCAAAATACCCTGAAAAGTGTTCATGCCTTTTCTGTACACTATAATTCTAATACTTGAGGCCAGTAAGTTCCATTGCTGAAGCCTAGACCCTAAAATTTCCGCTTAATGTTTACTAAGATTAAGGTCTCTGACTAAGTCATTTAGTTCCATTTACTCAATCGGATGCGGTCTGTTTTTATGTAATGGACTGCAGTATGGATCAAATGAAGTTGACGGTTTAGTTTCATCTCCTCTATCATCTGAATGTGCAAGGTCTTCTAATTGCGAATGTGGTTTAGGTACGAACAGTTCAGGTGCGTGTGTGGTGTAGAAAGTACTGCAGAAGGAATACTTGGATTTTTTATTTTAGATTTTATTTTCTTTAAAAATCCCTTGATTTTAGTCATGCAAAAATAACTGTCCTTTGGACAGCTAGTCGGTTCACGCCAGATCATTGAAACTGCAAAGGACATACAGATTTTTCTTTATTCCCATTTATCCACTTAATCAAATTGGAACAATATCTTCCTCAAGATTTGTGGGGATTCTATATTTTATCTTAGTCAACAACGGATTGCCAGGTAATAATAATAATACATGTCGTGGGATTCTTTCCCAACCTGCAAATTTTTGCCGTCGCCACACCCCTCAATCTGTTCACCACATCTTAATTGATTGTCCTCAACTGGACTCTTATCTGCCGTCGCCCTTTTCCTACACTATGGTCCATAACATCTAAAAGGATATCCTATGTCTACTCTAGGGTTGGGCGACGCACCAGGTGCGGTGAGTGCAGTGCGTAGTGCGTACATTTTGGTGCAGTGCAGTGCGGCACACAAATCCAATGTACCCTTGCGGTCCGGTGCGCATTGAAACATAGAGGTGCGGTGCGTGGTGCGGAGCGCGGTGCGAATTGAAACAGAGATGAGGTGCGGTGCGGTGCGATGACTTTTGGTGCTGTGCTGTGCGGTGCGGTGCGCAAAATTCCGGTCTTCGGCCAACTCTAAGTGTTTTTACAGATATTATGTATTTTCTCAATTTAATTACCATAAATTTCGCATACTTATGGTTTGTAATTGATCCCTCAGGTTGTTACATATACTCGTGATAAACTACTTCATGGTTGGACCGACCCTTTAAGAGTTGATTTCGCACAACATATAATACGTGGCGCGCTCTTTCTTTTCCGTGGTGAGTCTTTTACACCAATTATATATATATATATATATATATATATATATATATATATATATATATATATATTTTTATATATATATATATATATTATATTATATATAAAAGATTTTTGATATAGTATAGTATATATATATATATATAAATATATATATATTATTATAATATTATATATATATATATATATATATTATATATTATATATTATATTATTTATATAAATATATATATATATCTATATATATACTATGATATATATATATAGTTTATATATAATATATATATTACTTCAATTAGGGAGTTTTTGTCTTTTGAAAATAAATTAAATTATAAAAATTTTACGACATATTTTTGTCTTTTGTCACATCATTACGACAATTTAAAAAAAAAAGAAAAATTGGTGCGTGATTTTAAATGCCAATTTCGTAATCCAGCATAATACAAATTAACTATAATCGCTATATTTTCATTCAGGGAACAACTCTTGTTACTTAGTAATAATTAGTAAGAATATTCATTGAATAGTATATTAGCATAATATATATAGTAATATATATATAATATATTATATATATAGGCTATAATACAGATAATATAATATAATATACATATCATATATATATATGATATATATATATATATATATATACGTATATTATATATCTAAATATATATATATATAATATTATATATTGTTATTATATATATATATTATATATATTATATTTATTTATAATATATTATATATAATATATATACTATAATCTATATATATATATATATTATATATATATATATTTATTATATATATATATCTATATAATATCTATTATATTATATATTATATGTATTATATATATCTATAAAAATGTTATTAATTTATATATAGTGTTTAATATATTATTATACCTACGTCCATTAGAATCAGAAATCTCTAAAGTAATAATAAAAATAATAATATAATTAATAATAATAATAATAATATCTAATAATAATAATAATAATAATAATAATAATAATAATAATAATAATAATAATAATAATAATAATAATAATAATAAAAATAAAAATAATTAAATAATAATAAAATAAAACAATAATTTAATAATAATAATATAATAATAATAAATAAATAATAAATTAATATATAATACATATATAATAATAATAATAATAAAATTAATAACAATAATAATAATAATTTCAGCATCTTATTTCTATCCCACTTACAAAGGATATTTTTTAAAAATAATTTTGTTAGCACCTCATTATATTAATATATTTATTTATAAAGGCGATAGAAAATTTAAAAGTTATTATTATTATTATTATTATTATTATTATTATTATTATTATTATTATTATTATTATTATTATTATTATTATTATTATTATTATTATTATTATTATTATTATTATTATTATTATTATGTATTTTTTTATTATTATTATTATTATTGTTGTGTTGTTGTTAAAAAATAAAACTAGCGACTTACTGAAGATGAGGTGGTGCGCTATAGACGTGCAACGCCTGAACCCTCAGGGCGAAGCGGAAACCTGTTCGCAATAGCCTAGTGTCATAGCAATTTTGGGGCGCGCATTTTTGCATACTGCTGCGTTGCGGGAAATTTCATTGTGTGGAAGGTAAGAAAGTATCTTCATCAACACCTTGTCAGGAAGTTTGTCGATGGTCTGTTTAATATATATTATATATATATATTAGTATATATATAACTTATATTATATATAGTATATAGATATATATATATATAGTATATATATATTATATATATAGTATATATATATATAATATATTATATATATAGCATATATATATAGTATATATAATATTAAATATATGATTTAATATAATAATATATATCTATATTTATATATATTTATTTATATCAATTAAAATGATACGGGTATATATATTTATATATATCATATATATATAATATATAGTCTCTATAGTATTATAAAAGTAGTGCATGATACAGAATATATATTCGTATTAGTATAATTATATATAATATATATATATATTATCTTATTAATATAGTATTAAATAATATATACTATATTAATATATATATATTATATAATATATTATATATTCATATATATATATATAGTATATATAATATAATATATATATATCTATATATATATATATACTATATATATTTATTTATATATATATATTTGCAAAATACGTGCTATTTTCCCTTGTTGATATTTTTCTTCCTATTATTCTGCTCAGAAATTCGAAATTCAAAATTACAATTATTCTCCAATATCACAGCATACTCAATTAAGATAAGAGCCGCCCATACCACTTATTTACTTTTATACTTAATCGTCTATTTATCCATCGATAAGCACAATCAATACCGCTCATTACGCTTAACTCTTTTTCAAGAGGATGCGGATGTGCACTGGTAACTTGGTCGGATCCCCCGTTGTCCTGTGTTACACGCTGGCGCATTGCGTACTCTTCGACAGCTGCCATCGTCAACTCTAATACGGTGCGGATGTTCCCGCCAATCAAAGCGCCTCTGCGGAGGCGCTCGGTATCGTGTGACTCCGCGCCAGAGTATGACGGAGTCGAACGCTCTCGAGGGTATCATGTCATCGCACTACACACGTATATTACACATGTATCCTATTCACTTATATCTTAATCCTTTATACTACCGCTCACATTCCTATACTACAATTCTCACCTACCCTTACGTACTTCATAGCTTACCTCAATCTCTATGTGAGCCCTATTAACTCTACCCTTAACTAAACATTGGACATCGCACGGTGACTCTATTAACCTACTCACTCATACCCTCTAGCCTAGTCAAGAATCACTCTCTTTACGTAATATATATACCCTATATACTATACAATCACATTATCCTACTCTCTACTAGCCCTCCTCATACCTATATTACTTAACCACCATTTCACTTATATCTATAATCCGGTCCACTTAAATAGTCATTTACTATAATATTTAACTACTATATCACACTATTATATATCACTATATTTCTCTGTCTATCACTACCTATACTCTATCTACAACAATTCATCATATTACTACCTATCTACCCTCTAATAATAAGTAATATATGCTTTCTCTATCTAAATAAAATAACACTACCTCACATACCACTCTATTTATCGGTAAGGTACTTTTTCATCGGGAGAAGTGAGAGGTCACTTGGTACTCAGCTATCACACTATCACTCTTACGCTTACTATCATACCAACTATATAACTATAATCCTCGCTTGTTTGCTTGTATAATATATATATTGATATATCAATACCCCCTACTATACTATATATACTACCTATATGTATATATATATATATATATATAGTATATATATATATATATATATATATATATATATATATCATATATATTATTATATATCACCTATATATATATATATATATTAGTATAGTGATAACTTCATATATAGTCTAGCTATATATAGATATATATTACTAGTATGTAGGTATATATATATAGTACTATATTCACATATATATATACACGCCTGTATATACAGTATATAGAGCCTACCATATATGATATATAGTATATATATTATTTACTCACTCATCTATATATATATATATAATATATAGTTATAATATATAGATATATAATATAGTATACGTAATATATTATAATATAGTATGATATATATATATAGTATAGATATATATATATATGATATACTATATATAATATATAAATGTATGTATGGTTTATATATATGCAGAAAAGTTTACCTCTGTTGTTCTTGTATTTTACGCTTGTGCAAGAACTGGCATAAGAAATATGACAAAAATTACCTTTGGAACTGAAATAATTATTTCACTCAAAGATCTCTACATTCTTTTTTAAAACTGAGTAAATTTTTGTTATACAAGGATAATAATAAGCTTATTAAATATTTATTAAATAAAATAACAAATGAAGGAGGTACATACTTTCCAGTTTCTCCAAGCCATCGATATTTTAATTTGAGCAACTTTCATTTGCTTGAATTTACGACGATGACTGAAACAGCGAAAACAGTTTTGGATCTGAGTTGCTAAATCTTCTAGTTTGTTTCTTCTGTAATGTTCCAACTCGTTCACCTAATATATATAATATATTATATATCATATATATATATAACTTATATATAGGGTGGGGAATGGTTTAAACCAATTTGGTTCAAACCATTAGGTTTAAACACTTGGAGGTTTTAGAACCACATAAAAAAACAATGGTTGTTAGTAAAACAAAAGAGCTAAAATATTTGGAAACAGCTACCACTGCTTGTGGGAAGCTCACTACCTTCAGGCCACTGGCTAACTGGCTTCTTCAATAACTCCTTGTTAATGTCGAAGGCATAAAAAAATCTTCTTCGTATCTTATAGTTATTGTAGAATTAAGTACACACGCGTAAATTTTACTACCTACTATTTCCCTCCATATAGCTTTATATATAATTACTATATATATAATACCATACTATAGGTGAGAATATACTACATCACATACTAGTTTATATAACTACTATATACTACTAATATATAATATCTATATATTCTATAATATATATATATATATTTTGTTTTTTCCTTTTCTTCACGCCCTTCTCATATTGCCCAACGCATTGGGCGGTAAGCGGTTGCTGTACAAGCCATACGGAAAAGAAAAGCAGTAGGCAGAACAGACCAAAGCGTCGAAAAGAAAGCCGCGAGCCTTACCGCCCCCAGTATGTATCCACTCTAATTAGCCAGATCTTTATCCGTTCTATATCTTTTTTCTTTATTACAAAATATGTTTTTTTTTTAAATAAAACCAAAAAGCTTATACTCTTTGCAAAATAATATATATTACAATTAATGAAACGTTAAAAAAGTAATAGTATAATCGAGCTCGCTTTTGCTTCACAATATATCAAAAAAAAAAAAATTTCCGGCTGCTATTATATTTAGGTGCGAATATTATTCTGCACCGACCCGATTGAACCTCACTTATAGGCCAAAGTACAGTTACTACTCAACACCTGCAATATTTGATGCCTCAACTTTGGGATGCCGGCCTCAACCTTTTATGGTCCCGATCGAGCATTGTGCTCAGCGGATTGCATGCGTAACTTTGGGGATGAATTGATGATGCCCGAGGAGTAGAATGCCAGCATTGATTTTGCAGTTTTCCGGCAGAGCCTGTTTTAGCCTGTTTTCTACCTAAGGTCGAAGATCATAGAACCAGGGAGTCTAGATATTGATGTTGTGCCCGCGCTAGTCTGTAAAGCTGCCTACCCAGGACACCGCAAGGCCCACATGATCTG
>JABUQX010019829.1:0-20000 GCA_015478945.1 Trachelipus rathkii
AAAATTATTCTATGCTCAAAGACACTACAGGGAATGCACGCTGAGAAATAGTCATCGCTTTATAGTGACGTATCGCACTCATATACCGTGTATACAATTCCATTTCCGCTCCGGAGCATTAGTTTGCCGATGAGTCCTGGGATATATTATATTATCATAACTACATTTTGTACTGCTTGCATGCTCAAGCGATTCTCGGTATCGCTGAGCCTAATTCCGTATCGTCCGCCTCCCTAGCACTCATTTCCCGGACTTATATTCGTTTTCTACTTATAATATATAACCTGTGAGCCGATCCTCTTAATATAATTATTCAATTATGTTTCAATTATAAGTATTATCTGACAGAATCAATAAATACCTTTTAAAGTTAAAGGTAGGATAGTCGGCCCTGGCTACCTGATATAGAGGTATCTTCTAACAAAATGTTACGTCATCTACCAAGCCTCAGCTTCTCGGCGTTTCTCTCCTTTATATAATGAGTCTGGTGGAGGGGTCTTTCCCATTTGGCTAACGGGCTTACACACATTCCATTTCCAAACTCAGAGTAATTAAGACCCTACAATCGCGTTGAACAACTAACGTCCCATTTCTCTAACTTGTCACACCTCACTATGGTTGATTGAGAAGATGGTGGCTATTCGTCTTCTTCCGACGTTGGGAGGGCCTGCGGGCTTTTTCCGCCCATCAGTTTTGGTTTAGGAATCATCGATCCACACAGGAACCTCTTCTCCGGTTGGACCACGATATCCGTAAGGCTTTCTCCTTTAATAAAATGGTCCTAGCTGTTTTCTTTAATCTTGATAAGGCTTATGATTCCACATGGAGAATGGGATTTCTCCATACCTTGCACTCACTGGGCCTTAGGGGACAGCTTCCCTCTTTATCTCCGGATCCCAATGCCGAAAAGATCTTTCCAGTTCGCTGTGGTAACCACTTTCTGTCCTCGTCATTTTGACATGGTCGAGGGGTGCCGCAGGGTAGTGTTGCTCAGCGTTCTGGCTTTTCGCTGTCGGTTTTAATGGTGTCATTGCTAGCATGCCCATCTTTCCGTTCGGTGCTCTTTTAATATGTGGACGACCTGCTGGCGTTGTATTTTGTTTCGGGGAGTGAAACTTTTAATTGGCATGGTAACGTCAAGCTGCCAGCTGGCTGTCATGGGGTGACTTCGTGAGTGATTCACAGGGGTTTAATAACTTTTTCCCGTCACTTAAAGACAGAAGACCGTGCTTTTCGTAGGGGTGGTAAGACGGATACGTAGGGTGAATTTGTCTCCCCTTGCTACATTGTATGCTTCCCCCATCCGCCCTGTGTCGGAGGTTAGGTTCTTGGGGGTCTGTTATTAGATGCTTGCCTGACTTATCTCTCTCATATCCTTCATTTGAAACTTTACTTTGACGGCTCATCTGTCCATTTAAGCCCCCTTACGTCTAATCTTGGGGTGCTGATACGTAAGGTCATGCTTTCGTCCTGCTGATCATTTAGCTTTGGTCAGTCAAAGTTGGATTATGCGAGTGTTGCAGATATATGGCCTAGACGATCTCTGGCGTCTTACGCCTTTCTCGTACCAACGATACCGAATGAGGGTCTGCGGATATCACTTGGGGCGTTTCGTTTTCTTCGCCAAGGAGAGTTTTGTGAGGTGGAGGCTGGCGGTGATGCCCCCTGCTTTTAGGAGAGAAATATCTTCATGTGCTTCTTGTTTCTTCGTCTACAATCCCCAAGCCATCTGCTTTGGCTCCTCTCATCGCTGAGGTTCCTCGTAGCCCTGCCTATTGGCCGTTTGCTGAGGTTTTAGCGTCTGTCTTCCGTTTTCTCCTCCTCCCTGTGCGGGCTGTTTTGCAATTTGACTACGATGATGTCTGCCCTTATTATTTGTATCCGCACCTTGTGGTGTGCATGAGGTTGTCTGTCTTATCAAAATCCTTAGACCACCCGTCTCTACTGAAGGCTTCCTTTATGTCTTACTTGGCTCTCCATGGGAGCTCTGTGAGCATCTACACCAACGGTTCAAAGCGAGAGGGTGGTGTGGGTGCATCAGTGGTCTTTCCGGACCTTACTGTGTCCCACACTCTCCCTTCTGACGCGTCCGTCTTTACGGCCGAGTTAGTTACGCTGGCTTTGGCTATTAATTGGATTCTGACACTAGATCTCCCTGACACGTATACGATTTTTTCTGACTCGCAGAGTGCTCTTCTTGCACTACAAAATCGAACGACCAGAAATCCTTTGAATCCAAAGGTTTCTATGTATGCTGCATGCTAGACACAAGCGCTTGACGCTTTGCTGGGTCCCATCTCACGTGGGTATCCTGGGTAACGAATTGGCTGACAAAGCGGCCTATCACGCCGCCAACTGCAAAATTACCTGTGGCGATCTTGCTGGAACACCTCCCAGCTGCTGATTTCTGCTTCCGACTCAAATAGGACTTCCTCGCTTGTTGGCAGGAGTGTTGATCGGAGGATCATCGTGGTGCCAAACTGCGTAGCATAAAGCCGCTCCTGGGGATTTGCCCATCGTCTTTAAGCCGAAGCCGGCTCCAGGAGGTGGTCCTGGCTCGTTTGCAAATTGGCCATACTAATGTGACACATAGCTACCTTATGGCAAAGGAACATCTCCCTTTATGTCCTTTATGGCGTTCCCAGAGTTTACTTTCGGTACGCCATTTTCTCGTGGATTGTGGGACTCTTACGGCTTCCAGAGACCGACTTTTCCCTTTGTTAAGCACCATACCTTCCCAATCCCGCTTCTCATTTATATTGTCTGAATCACTTCATTTCCTCAGTGACGTGATATTTGCTTTCCTTCGGGAACTGACTTTGCTCTACAGGATTTAATAATTGATTTTCCGTTTTCATGCGTTCAGTTTAGTAGTTACCCCTGTAGTTGGTTTTCCGACTCGGTATCGCCGATTTTTTGGTGCGCGTTGGTGGCTCCTGTACACTCACTTCCAAAAAAAAAATATTATTATTATTATTATATATTATTATTATTATTATTAATTATTATTATTATTTATTATTATTATATATTATTATTATTAATTCTTTCCTTCTTTTCTTCTTTATCACCTCTTTTTCCCAAGATTGGGAAGTAAGGAGCGCTACAAGATCGGAAAGAAAAGCAGTAGGAGAGTATACAATGTCGAAAAGAAAGCCCCAGCTTCCCCGCCCCCTCTGTAACATTAATTAGTGAAAACTCGTCACAGACAGAAAATCCACCCTAGAGCTTCATGGGACCTGCGACGGACCCTTCACTATGGTAATATCGTCAATGTAAGGTTCATCCTTGGCCCCAGGAGGGCCACAACCATGCCGCCCATACAAAACCCCGCCATTCTCTCCTCCTATCATGCACCTTTATCTCGCCTCTACCAAACTCACAATTCTCTCTCCTTCAACATTCGTTTACTGACTCAATCCACTTTCTCTTCGGTCTTCCAGCCGGTCGGTCCAACACATCTCGCCACTATGACACTCCGCATTAACAGCCCACTATCATTCATCTTAATCCATACTGACCAACACCATCTCAAACATACTTTCATTTATCCTCTCTCATTTACCCCTTCTTCACACCAACAATACTCTCATAATTCTGACTGTTCCTGCATTTTTATCATTCTCTCACACCTAACACACCCTAAGATTGTCCATTTTCTGAACACATTGAACCTTATGATCTATACTTCTTATTCCAGACCATAGTCTCACTAACTATACAATAACACAGGTAACAACATATACCACTCTCATGTAAGACTCTAGCAGCACTCGAGACTTAGTCCTTTACAATTCACCAAAGATTTAATTGCACCACCCTTCCTGCCATTTCACAAACTTTCCTTCTAAAAACATCTGCATCATTCACGTTCCCTTCTTATCCACATCATACCCTAAATATTTACACTCCGACACTTGTTCCAGCTGCTCACCATCACACATAACTTCACACTGAGGACTTTTCCTTCACTCACCACCTATCACCTTACTTCTTATGCAGCACGTTTACTTCAAGCATACTCCTTTTACACACCTCTGCCAAAATCTCTCTACCCATCCTCTCAAACTCTCTTCCAGATTCGCGCACAAAGAACCAAATCATCGCATATCATATATTATTATATTTTATATATTATTGTTTATTATTATATATTATTATTATTATATATTATTTTATTATTATTATTATTATCATCTTAAAGGCTTGAGACGCAACGGGAGAACTGGGGTCCTCCTTAAACTCAACACGACCACTTCCTCTCTATCCAATGCCTTCTATCAGATAGATCCATCAAGGTCACGCCACTTTTCTCTGGATGGTGTTTCGCAGGGCTCTATCCTTAGTTTATTATTATTTGCGTTCTCGGATTCTATGACGTTACTACTCTCCCTGTGAAGGTCAGGTTTTCCTTGTATGTTGATGACCTGTCATTACACATCGCCTTGAACGAACTCCAACTAAGAACTTTTGCAATGGAGTAGCTCCCACGATTTTCACTTCTCACCCGCCAAAACTTCAGTAGTACTATTTTGAAAGAAAGGGAGTCGAAGAACCTGCCACCTTCCTCCCGTGAAACTAGCCCTATATGTTTCACCCATACCTGTTACTTCACAGATCAGATTTCTGGGCCTCATTCTGGATGACTACCTGACATTCGCACCGCACATTAAACACCTGAGAGTGACATGTCATGGTGCGCTTGATCTATTACGTCATCTTACCCCAAAATCCTGGGGCACTGATCGCAGGTCCCTTTCAGGTCTCCATATCGCCCTAATCCCAACTCTACTACACATGCTTGATCATATCCAAAATGAAGAGATCCGTATCTCCACGGGAGTCTTCCGATTGTCCCCCGGGTGAGCCTCGAAGTTGAAGCCGATGCGAAGGGAATATATGTGCACAAGTTATCTTCGCTTTCAAACCCCAATATCGTTTGCTCTGACACCGATTATGCGAGAGGTACTTCAGAATCCTCCTTACTGGCCATTTGCAAACAGTTTGTAGTTATCTTTCCTCAACATCCCTTTGAAAAAGGTGCTCTTGTTCTCTTACGTTGAAGGGTACACACCTTGGCTATTCTCTCTCCATACTGTCACCCAGCCGCCTTGTTAAAGACATCATTCTTTGCCCACTCGGAAGTTTACGGGGGATCCATTCCAGTGTTTACCACAACCTCTCCCACACCTTCCCCCCACCCCAATACTTTCAATTTTTACTGCAGAATTAATGGCTATAATGATTGTCCTTTCTCGAGTTTTATCCTCAACCAAGACACCCTTATGTCATTTATTTGGATTCACTCAAAGCTCCCTATTCTAAAAACTCAATGGTGTCCACTGTACACCAATTTCTCCGGCTGCTCAACTCTCGCAAGAAACAAATTATACTGTTGGATCTCCTCTCATTTATTAGTGACTAGCAGCGAAACCACTGAGAGTGAGGCCAGAGTGGAGGCCTTTTTCCGTAGCTGTTCTAGATACCCCCCGTGAGATGTCATTCACAAGGTCGCCTTCCATCAACTGATTATTATCCTGTTTTCCAAAAGGGTTTCCGGTATTACAGGCAGGAGTGCTGTGCAAGTGATTAGCGAGGGGCGAAACTTAGAAATATGAATCCGGACATTGGTGAGTGGTCTTCCTCTTGCTGACAAAATCTCATTAGCCACACCAATATTACTCAAAGCCACTACATGTTACGGGATCCTCCCCCTGCCTGCAAATTTTGCCTTTGCCATACGTTGCAATCTGTTCACCACATCTGTATTGATTGTTTTCAACTGGACTCCATCCGCCGTTGCCATTTTCCTGTTTTGTCGCATATACACACCATACACACTATCCCATGTTTTGTCCTAATTAATCATTTTATTTCTATCTCTATTTCTTTCATTCTTTACAGTTACTTTTAATTTTTTTTCAAATTAAGTGTAATATCCTATTTGTTTGACTAAATAGCAAATTACATTATATTCATCTATGGCTGTAAAAAGTTCAAAGTTTACTTACCAAACATTTCAATATATTTTCATCATTCCCACGGGTTCCCTCAGACCGGGGTTGGGGTGCGCAATCATGCACCTGAAGCACAATAGTTAAGTAGAAGAACATGACCTATGTCGAAAAGAGAGAACCCCCCCCCCTCCAGACGATACCCTTAAGTGCGAGCTCGTCGCACACAAAATCCACCCTAGATTTTACATACCGCGATAGACCCCCACTGTGGTATCTCGTTAGTGATAGGGTTCATCCCTGGTCCAAGCCCACAACCATGCCCTCTCACAAAACGTCGCATCTGACTATTATAAGCACCTTTCTAAGACTTCAATTTATTGTACTATAAAAACAACTGTTAAAACTGACTCATTGTCAATCTTTTCTGTTTCTTGATGCTGTCCCCCAACCGGTCGCTTACCAACACCACTATATATCCGACGCTTAACCAGTCGACTACCATCGATACTTTTCCAAATGGCCAAACCACTTTAATGCATTCTTACAATTAATATCTTAATTTATTCCTTGCTTGACATCACACAACTCCCTAATACGTCCAGTCTTCATTTTATCTATTCTTTTTACCCTTAACATGCCTATAAGATTATCCATCAGAACAAGCTGCACCTTAGATCTATACCTCTTATTCCACACTATAGTTTCACTACTATACTTTATTACACCGGTAATAATGCTGCCCCTAGTGGAATTCCAAGTGAGATTGGAAGTTCCTTTCCATTCACCAAAGATTTAATTGCACTAGCCACCTGTGTACCACTCACAACTTTCCTAATACACTCAGCATTATCCGCTCCCTTTTCATCCAAAATACAGCCAAATTATTTAAACTCTGATGCTTGTTCCAACATGATTTCTACACTGGAAATCCCCCCCCCCTTCCACCATCACCTTTCCTCTTATCTACATTTACTTTCAAATCCCCCCCCCCCCTTTTACACATCATGCCAAACCTCTCTACCAATCTTCTCAAACTTATTTCAGATTCTTTACGCAAAACCAGTCTTTCCCATTCTCCATCAGTCTTAACGCCCTCCCATTCCATCTCTACCTTAAATTCTTTCATCACCCCATCCATATATAAATTAAATAGCCATGTAGACTGGAATATAATCACTGCCTCACTCCTCTATTAATATTAAATCATTCACTCTCCATTTCATTTATTCTTGCCCGCACTTCACTATCGCCATACATACCTTAAATTCCACTCAGAAGCGTACCACCAACAACATATATCATTTACACCTGCTACAGAGCTTATTTATTGATCTTGTTATAGTCGATCTGTTTGTACTTTTTGATAGGCTCATAAAGCAAGATGTTGTTCTCTCATTTTTTTTCACTCATTTACTTCAATGTAAAAATTAGATCTTCACATCCTCTGCCACTTCTAAGTGAACCTCGTTCTTCAACAATCAACCACTCAGTCACTCGATGTACTTTTTCAATCAAAATGCCTTACCCTTAAACAAGGATAATATTACTGCTCTCCTTCCAGTCTTCCGGAATTAGACCACCCCACAAACGCATTGTTACACATTTTCCATATCCAGTCAATTACAATCTCGCCTCCGTTCTTGATCATTTTACCAGTCATTCCATCTATGCCTGCTGATTACTATTATTGAACTTTCTCACTCTACCTACCTATTACTTCAATCCCCAAATACCTACTTCTTACAACCATCAAATCCACACACATTCACTAACACCTCCTTATCACTGACAATGTAATGCAGATTTTCAAAATCCTCCCTCCACACGCTCATCACGTCTATCCTCATCCGTATTCATTATTCTATGGAGATTCTCCTTACTGTCTTAACCTTTCGTACATCCTTCCAGAGCAGCTTCCTATTCCCTTGTAGGTCCCCATTAATCCTCCTCCTAAACTGTTCATTTACTTATTTTTTTCTCTCCAGCGCATGCAACTATTACCCTTCCTCTTTTCCTCCAATATATTTTCATTCACCTTTCTTTTGAAACTTCATCACTGACACTTAATACTTTCAACCAAGTATCTTTTTTTACAGTATGTATCACCCCTTCATTCTACCGTTCACTATTGACATTCTTACTTTCTATTTTAGCACACCCACATACTTCTTCTCTTTTACCACTAACAAACGCTTCCTTCAAATTTGAGTCCAGATTTGCTCAGGTTTATCTTCTTCACATTCAACTGATATTTTCAAGCGCTCTCAAATACTTATTATTATTATTATTATTATTATTATTATTATTATTATTATTATTATTATTATTATTATTATTACTTTTATTCTTATTATTATCTATTATTATTATTATTATTTTTATTTACAGCTTGAGGAAGCCAAAGGTCTTGTAAGGGATGCCATTGCTGCAGGTATAACAAATGATATGGGATCTGGCTCAAATGTTGATCTCTGCGTTATTACTAAAGACGGAGCCACGTACATTCGTCCTTATGAAGTAATTGAAAGTAAAGGAAAGAGGTAGGGAAAATATTCATTTTCAAGGTTTACCCTTTTTTTTTTTTAGTTTGCACCTCGCGTGCATTGCAATATTCTAGTGAGGAAAGAGGGGAAACTACTTTTAGATAATTGCTACTTAGGATCCAGACGAGAGATCGATCTCTGGCAGTGTATCTAGCTACTCGGTGCACTCTACCGATATATCACTGGAGCTATCGATGTTCCTTTGGATTAATTATAATTTTTTAATTCTTTTTGTGTATTTTGTTTCGCTATTTTATTTAATAGTATTTGTAGCTTCTATGAAATTTTAATGAGCAACGGTAGGGGAGGGGGCAGGGTAGGGCTTAGTCCATTCTATATGGTTAATATAACAAGAGCATTCTTTTATTTCTTTACTATTTTAAAGTATTTTTTCCTTCCAGACAAGGGAAATATGAATACCAGAGAGGGACAACAGAAGTCTTGAAAGTGTTTTGCAAACCTATTGAAATTGTATCTGAAACTGTTACACCAATTTCTCCTCCTACAGACGAGGAGTCAATGGATACTGCATAAGGAATTTACTTCCTTTTTAGGAAATATTTATATATTTTATGATCTTTTAATTTTATTATAATATCTTGAAAAAAAATCTGGATTATCATTTAAACCTAACTAATTTTAGTAGAAAATTTCCTTTTAATTCTGATCAAATTTTCTAGATTTATTTATTTTGTTTGTAGTTGTTAAGGAACCATTTTCCTTAGATAATTCATGTGTGTGTGCATTGTGAGAACTGAGGTATCTTACTCTTATTTAATGTTTATCATTATCATAATAGCCCTTTATAGGTCCATGTGGCTTCTTACTCTCCTGATTTTTTTTTTTTTTTCTTTTTTTAAAGTTATATTGAAAGCTTACAGATAAAATGGTTCAAAACAATCTACTATTCCTTATTATATTGGAATATTTTTTTTAAAATGCCTTTAAAAATTTGTGGAGCTTTCTTGCAGTCCGTAAACTATATGTTTAATTTGCTTTTGCAGAAAATGTTCAGGGAGAACCTTCCTCCATAAACCATTTTTTGTGCTTATTTAGGGATATACTTCAAATTATTATCATTTTCAAATCCAATTAAATTGATATGGTGATTGGCAGAGCCGAGTTTCATATTTCTCTTGAGAAATGTAAGAGTTCTTAAAGAACTTATAGTACGAAATTTGCATGCAACGACCTTGACTTGAAAACGTCTCTCGCTTTCCGTACATTACATTTTTAAAAAGGTATAGACTTGAAGTAATTTCACTCGTAAAAGGGTAAGGAAGAAATTTTTACTAATGTTGATGCAATTGATGTAGAGCAGCAATAATATGCTTAATTAAAGATACAATTTTGTATGATAGGTTATGTTAGTAGTTTTTTTTTTTTTTTTAAAGATTTAGTAAATTTGATTGTGGCCCACTAAATATATATATATATATGATAATGGATGTTTCATCTTGAAAGGTTTGTAAATATCTGTGCATTCTTTATTTTTAATTAAATTTTCCTATATAAAAATTTTAAGCTCGAAAGACTAGTAATTAGAAAATTTCTTCCTATTGATACCAAGGAAACCTAATCACTAAATTATCTTAGAAGTAAATATCAGTTTAAGGAAAATTATAAAAGATTTTTACAAAATATTTTTATTCAAATCAAACATTTGGCTATATTTTTAAAAATATGAAAGTACAGATTTCTTCTCTCATCATAGTTATAATTAAATGCAAACTGGTTTTAAAACCTTAAAACGTGAACTCTGTTTAGAAAAAAAAATGGATCCATTACCAGAAAAAAAAAAACATTGAAGGCCAAATTCTAGATAGTAAAGATGAAAATCATAGAAATAATTTAACTATTTTGCCAGCAACTAACTTTAAAAAA
Source organism: Trachelipus rathkii (assembly GCA_015478945.1). Taxonomy (NCBI): domain Eukaryota; kingdom Metazoa; phylum Arthropoda; class Malacostraca; order Isopoda; family Trachelipodidae; genus Trachelipus; species Trachelipus rathkii. The sequence goes on from JABUQX010019829.1 coordinate 10,385, forward strand.
CAATAATTCCTGATTTTATAAGCTTAATTGTACATTGAGATTAAATCGATATAAATAATTGCTTACATTAAGAAATTTAAAATGCAAAGGGGGAAAGTAATACTCTGGCTCTTTAATGCCTAACATATATCGGTAATTTTTTTTTTTATTATAATTTGAGAAATTATTTTTGATTTATTAAATTTTATACAATGGCTTCATCGAATGCAGACAACGCGTCATCTAAACTTGCGGTAGTAGTTTCTATTGGCTGTTCCTCTCCCCCTTCAACAGCATTAATAATCTCTCCTTCAAAACTTGGAAAGACTTCACCTTCATCTACGCATTCAGTTGTAGGTGGTAATGTATATGTCTGTAATAGAAAAAAAATTAATTGACAGGGTGGTTATTAAACAATGTTATATTTTTCTTATATAAAATAGTTTTCTAGTCGTAACGAATGTTCTACATAATTATTAAACTTTAAATCTTATATTTTATATCTGTAATTATCCAAACTTTATTTAAATGAAAGATACAATTGTCATACCCCAAAATATAATCAACTTTATCTAATATTTAAATATATTCATTCGAACTTTCACTATAACTCCTTACTTCACTCCGAGATTCTACAGCTCTATAAAATGCTTTTACAACTCACTTTTTTATACTAAACTCTCCCCCTCCCCCTCTATGTTTTCCCATTTACATCAATATTAGTCAGTTTTAATTACCACTTCCTTTACATCAATAATGAGTAACTTCAAACTCTTTCTCTAACATCTTAGTTACTTTTATGTTCACCTGCTCAATATTACTCTACATCTTACTTTACCATCAGTTTCATTTACTCGTGTTTATAAACCTTTGTATATATATCTTCGTTTTATATAAATGTCTACATTCTAATTTTTCATTATCTTAAGCATTTTCAAGTACCAATGCTCTATTTTCAATTTTTTTTTTTTTTTTTTTACTCTGAATAAGTAGTTTTACTCACTATTACATCTATGTAAAATAAGTTTTTGTATCATCATAGAAGTCGTCACGCCATTATTTAAGTCTTTGGTAGCATCCAAAAATGTTATCTTTTTCTATTTATAGTTGAATCCTCTCATTTCTTTCCCTGTTATCTTCAACGTCTAAATCTATATACTCTTTTCAAATAGTTTCAACTAGACTTTCTATTCTTATTCTCTACTGCCATTCTACTCCCACTTCTGCTCATGCACATCGTATTAATAATAATAACAATAATACATACCTCGCTAACTTGATATTCAGGTTTATAGTAGTCATACACCTTGACAGTACCAGGTTTAGGATTTTCAACATCTACTTCTCGAAGAATTCTAAGTGACACACAGATTTCTTCAGGAGAGAATTCATCAACGTAGACTTCAATTTTACTGCCATCAACTTCATAACGTTTAAACAAGCCTCCTCCATAACCAATAATTTGTTTCAGATCAGCTTTTTCTGGAATATAGCCCGAAACCAAATTGATTTCAATGATGGCCATGTTCGACTTTTTGTCTTTTAAAAGGTACGACGCACAAACTTTTATTCTCTTCGTTTTACATCCTTTGTCTGGTTCTGTTTTTGTTGTTACTTTCAAACTGAATGCTTCACTTCCTTCAGCTTCTGGTACGTTATACCGAAGAACCGACTGAAAATTGAAAAATACAATAGCTGTTAAATTCGAGCATAAAAATAAACTAGTTTATAATTTTGTAGTGCTAGTTTTCAATTTTAACCATGATGTCAATAAAATATATTTTCGGGTAGAATTATTAGAAAAATTCTATAAAAATTTTAAATTAATATTATGGTTGTAAATTCCATTTAAACCCTTCTGTTAAAACTTTTAACCATGGTAATATATAAAAACTCATTGGCCCGATGTTGTCAAACTTAACATCGAATACCATTATGCTACGATTCTTGAGACATCTATTTTAAATATCAACTTTCTACCTATGAAATGATATTAAAGAAGCTAATTTAAAATTGTACTCAATAACGTAATAAAAGAAAATTATCAAACTCCAAATTGGACAGAACACAACCTGTCCAAAAATGTAAGACTGTATTTTGTTCTGCATGCGTGGCACCCAGGAAAGACATGCTTGTTTTTTCTCGTTGACGGTGAAAGATTCTTCAACATTACCAACAGTTGCCAAAACGGTTAAGTCTACAGGTCCTTGTGAAACAGTTTTTTCAAACGCGGCAAGTGCTTGAAGGGCTATTATCGTATCCTTTAATAAAATAAAACATTATCAACTTTAAATCCTGAAAACCTATTCTTTAGCAATAATGTTCTAAGGAATTTCAATTCTTTCCCGAAATTAACATGGAGAGGTAATTACGTCCTCTTTAAATAATAGAATTTAAAATGTTATCTTTCTCTTAATTCTGTGAAGGTTAGTTCTCTATAAACATTGGCGTAAAACCTTTTGCCTTCCTTAAATATGTGATATAAATATTCTGCGATTTATTTAAATAACAATACAGGAAACAAAAAAGCTGAAAAACCTTTCTTGCAAACTAAATAATATTATTAACCTGTGTTGAAATAAATCCACCTTGACCATTTCGTTGAGTGTTGATCCATTTTATAATAAGGCGAACCTGTGGCAGATAATCAACTGTTGAATCCGCAGAATTTGGAACAAAAGCCAAAAGAGCAAGAACAGCATAACTTGCAGTTTCAACAGCAACACCTTTACTGGATTCTATATAATTAAAAAAAATATATCAATATAATATTGTTTACAAAGTGGAATTGTTTAAAAAGTTTTTGTTAATATACCATATTTAACCATGACTACTTATAATTATCAATTTTATGAACACTTAAGTTTTACATATTTACCATATTGAGGGGGTAATTCCCAATATAATGCACCGGCTGAAGTCTTTGCGAGTTTCAAAAGTTGATCCAAAGCAGCTTGAGTGTCTGGACTGCTCGCTAGAGCTAATGCATATGCTCTAACTGCTAAACTATAAGGGTTTGTAGTTGGTTCGGCAGCATTTATACAAAAGAGTGCTTCACTAACGGCTGTACTACTGGCGGTCTCTCCTGCTTCAATCAGAGATATTAGCACAAACGATGTTAACAGCGAAGGAGAGTCAGATCCTGATAATCCTCCCTGTTGTTCGAATGAGAGGTAAATTAAAAATTTATTTCTTTCAGATAAAATTAAATAATTAAAATAACAATTCTCTACATTATCCCTAATAAAAATTGAAGGTGTAATTTAAAAGTGATATTATAATTTCAAAATAACGGAAATAATATGAAGATTTTATTATACCTTCATTCCTTTATGTAAAACTTTTCCAACAGACTCGAAGCATCCATTTTCGAGCTGTTTTGACTTCAACCAATCCTTACTAATAGTTAAGTCATTCGGATCAACTGCAATATATGTTCTGGATTGTGCAAAGCTCTTCAAAACAAAAGCTGTCAGCCACGTTGAGCCCGAATCATCTCTTTCTCCAAAAGCGCTGAATGACCCATCTCTGTGACGATAGTTAAGTTCTCGCTGGTAACCTGATATTTAAAATTTATAAATAAATTCAGAATTAACCATTTAATTATACAATTTCTTCTAATGTTTATACAATACAACCTTTCATGATTAATAAATAAGCCTGACCATGCTATAAAAACAATATTTCTTCAAACTTTAGCCATATCAAATAGATTGAACTTGTTTCAACATGAAATAGAATGAATGTCCTGATTACCTTTTTCCATAAATTCAATAGCCTTATTTGCGATATTAGGCGTATTCTGATTTGAAGCATCTAAATACTGCATAACAAAAATGTTCGGTGCAAAATTCAACATATTTTGCTCTCCACAACCATAAGGCATTTTTACAAGAGATCCAAGATTCTGCAATGAGCGAATATTAGAAATAAAAATAATACTACTACTACTACTACTACTAATAATAATAATATTAATATTTTTAAGTTTTTAACAAGAATATAGTATAAAAAAAAAAATCACTACTATACTACTGAATCCTACTACTACTACTACTAATAATAATAATAATAATAAGGAATTTTTTAAGTTTTATGTAAGATGAAGCTAAAAAAAAATCCAAGTTTACATATTATCAACGATTAACATTCAGTAGTGAGTTGCCAAAATTTTAACAACCGGTGCTCTGCTTAGTCATTAAAGTTAATTGCCTATTCGCTTTGATGCTTTAATTAAATAACCAAAGGAGTTAACTACCGGTTCGTATTTTCCTAAACCTGTGCGAAACTAATACCTTTTCGTTAGAGAATATAAATTAACTATTTTGAAGTTGTACTAAAATTTTAATTAATATATATTATTATAATATATTACTATAAGTGCATAAAATTTTAAAGTATATATATAATATATTATATACTATATAATAATATATATTAATATATATAACTATATATATATTATATTTAAAAATATATATATCTTATGGGGTGTGCTCGGTGTGAGAAGAAATTGATAAAATGAGAATGAACTTATTGAGGGTATTGTGGTGTGAAGAAAGGGTATGTGAGAATAAATAACAATGATTGAATGGTTTTGGTCAATATGGAAGGATGATGTAGTCGGTTGGCTAAGAGGGTGTATCGTGGCGAGTGTGTTGGGAACGACCGGTCTGGGAGACCGAAAGAAAAAGTAGATTTGAGTCAGTAAACGAATGTTTGAAGAGAGAAATGTGAGTTTGGGTAGAGGCGAGAATAGAAAGGTGTATACGAATGAATGGCGGGGATGTTGATGAGGGTATGGTTGTGGCCCACCTGGGCCAAGGGATGAACCCTTACATTGACTGATCTACCATAGTGAGGTGTCCATCGCTGTCCCATGAAGCTATTAGGGTGGAATTTTCTGACTGCGATGATTCTAACTAATTAAATGGTACAGTGGGGCCGGTAAGGCTGGGCCTTTCTTTTCGACTTATGTCATGTTCTTCACTACTGCTATTTTCATTTTCCGATGCTCGTTACGTCACCTTACTTTACCTTCTTGGGAATAATAATAAGGAAAATAGGGAAAGAATGAAGAAAGAATATTGTTTTATATATATATGTATATATATATATATATTATATATATATAATAAATAGAATATATATATAGAATATATATATATTCTTTATATTAATATATTTCGATATTTTATATATATATATATATATATTATATATATCATATATATATATATTTCATAAACAGATGGTAACTGCAGAAAGCATTACTTGGAGGATTCACTCGATCTGGGTACGGAGGTGCTCATTATATTTTCATTCCTTTAAACTAAAATTCAAAAATCCTGATTCTAGTAAGAATTGTCGCAAGGACCGCTGGAACTAAATAAAGTACAGTCTCTTTCAACAAAAGATTACCCACCCAAACTCGAGGCCAACACAAATTTATCGGGTGGGATCAGAGACGTAAGGTTTAAAGTGAGAAGGAATATATACAACAGGAAAAACAGATGTTTTAAAAGAAGAGGTAACACATCAAACAAGTTTGGAATTGCCAATCTTCATACAAAATTTGAGTGAATACACGTAAAACAATTTTGGCAGCTCGAGCGTTATTAAGGTTTTGGAATGAGAATGATTGGTTCCTTGGAGAAGCTAAACGCCAACGTCACATCTCAAATATAAAGAGTTGAGAGAGTTAGGAAGCAAATAACAATTTGCTTTAAATTGATCTTCCTTCCTTCATCTTTCCCTATGTTTCTTGTTATGGTCGAACAATTTTAAAAACGATTTGCATTCCTCTTTCTTGGAGAGCTTCAATGTAGCATTTAGCCTTTTCCGTTTCATTCACTGTTACCTCCAGCAGCTCCTATACAGCAATTGGTAATTAACAAGCAACAATATTCTCTGCTGAAAAGAGAGTGCTTGCCGTACTTTTGTTTTTCTATTAGTATAATTTAACAGATAATGACAAGTATGACACAAGATAGTATAAGCCAATTAATAATTATTTTTTTCCATGCTATTTATAAATGTTGATAAGATTCATATATAAATAAAATGTAAGATATCAAATCATAGGATATAAAGAAAAAGAATCTATGCGCTATGAATCTAGTTTAGGTCATATATCAATAGTAGAAGAGTGAGGTAATTTCATTATACCTCAAGAAAGATTATTAAAACTGCTCGCACCCATATTCTTTCCCTGAAAGGAATAATGAACATGACTGAACTTATTATACTACCCACCTCAAGTGTTGGTCCCATTAAATCTCCAACTACAGCTACAAAACCTCTGGCTGAGTCTGGAACAATTGAGGCAGGAGCTTTAACATTCCAAGTCTCTAGTGCGTCTTCAGCATTCTCCAAATCTGCTGTGTATATAATATATATACTATAATATATATATATATAATATTATATATATATATATATATTATATAATATATATAAATATATATATATATTATATATATATTATATATATATATTATTTTACTATATATGAGAGGAGAGAAGAGAGAGAGAGAAGAGAGAGAGAGAGAGAGAGACAGAGAGAGAGAGAGAGAGAGAGAGAGAGAGAGAGAGAAAGAGAGATGCATATACAAAGTTCTTAACCTAGTATGGGTAACAGACTCAGAAGTTAGAGAGAGAGAGAGAGAGAGAGAGAGAGAGACGAGAGAGAGAGAGAGAGAGAGAGATGAGAGAGGAGAGAGAGAGAGAGAGAGAGAGAGAGAGAGAGAGAGAGAAGGAGAGAGAGTAGAGACGAGAGAGAGAGAGAGAGAGAGAGAGAGAGAAGAGAGAGAGAGAGACGAGAGAGAGAGAGAGAGAGTGAGAGTGAGAAAGTGAGAGTTGACGTTCAGTGAGAGTGAGATTATGAGAGTTGTGAGAGAGAGTAGAGAGAAGAGAGAGAAGAGAGAGAGAGAAGAGAGAGAGAGTATTGATTCAAGGGAAAGAATGGTGCATAACACGGAGGGATGGAGGGTTTTTTTGTGAGGTGTGTATGGTTGTTGAGCTCTGGCCAGATGATAAACCTTGTTCTTTGACCACATACCACCATGTGGAGGGTTATTCTTCGCAGTACTGGGAACCCTAGTGTGGATTTTCTTTGGCTGCAACGAGGACTCACATTTTAAAAGGTTGAGGGGAAACGTGTGTGGGTGGTTGAGGTTTTTCCTCTTTGATTTTACTTCATTTTACTCTTTACTTAATATATATACTATATTTAATATATATATAAATATATTATATATTATATTATAATAGAGTATATATTTATCTTCATATATATATATTATCTATCTAGTATCATATATATTAATATATATATATATATTCATCCTATATATTCTGAGATGAGAGAGAGAGAGAAGAGAGAGAGAGAGAGAGAGAGAGAGCAGAGAGAGAAGAGAGTAAGAAGAGAGAGAGAGAGAGAGTGAGAGAGAGAGAGAGAGAGAGAAGAGAGAGTGAGAGAGAGAGCGAGAGTGAGAGTGTAGAAGTTGAAAGAGTGAGAGTGAAGAGTGAGGAGTGAGAGAGTAAGAGAGAGAGAGGTAGAGAAGAAGAGAGAGGTAGAGAGAGGAGAGAGAGAGAGAGGAGAGAGAGAGAGAGAAGAGAGAGAAGAGAGAGAGAAGAGAGAGCTTTTGATTCAAGGTAGCTAGAAATTTCAGCATTCAACCGAGCTTGGAATGGAGGTTTTGTGAGGGGTGTATGAGTTTTGTGAGCCTGCCCAAGATGATATAAACCCTTGCTTTGAACAACATCAACAACAGTGGAAGGGCGTTTATGTACTGGAACCCCTAAGTGTGGGGATTTTGGCTGCAACGGGCTCACACTTATGGTATGAGGGGAACGTGTGTGGGTGGGTGAGCGTTTCCCTTTGAGGTCTTCATACTCTTTACTACTAACAATGTATCGTTTTATCATTGTCTACGTTAACCCTCTATATATACCTATATATTTTCATGATATATATATTTATATTATATATAGTATATTCTATAATTATATGACTTATAGTATATTTATATATTATATTTTCATATATATTCATATACTTAATATATATCTATATATATTATATTACATATTATATATATTAATATATATCTATCCTTATTATTAAATAATAAATAATCATAATAATAAAATATCTAAAATATCATAATATACATAATAATTACATAATAATAATATAATAATTCAATAATATAAAAGCTACATAATAATAATATAATAAACATAATAATAAATAAGTATAATAATAATATATCACCTGAGCAAAATCCCCTTCAGCAACCTCCACAGCTACATCCTATTCATTCCTCGTAAATGATAACTTACCAATCTATTTTTAGACCATAAAAATTTAAGTTTTTACAATTCTCATCATCATAATTATAATAAACGCAATGGTTTGAATTTATTTATTTCTTTTATTTTTATTTTTTTATTTTTTGCAAATTTTTATTTCTTTTATAAAGCAAAATAAAAGCAAAAAATAATTAAAATCATAATGGTTCTTCCTACAAAAGAAACCAAAATTATAGCAAACATTAAAGGACTGAAAAGATTTATAGTTGAACCAATTATTAAAAGAAGTTTCAAATAAAAGGTCGACATTAGGCTTGGAAGTTTTAATTGAAGAAATTACTAATCAATCGGGCAGTGTTGAAAGAAATATTATTACTGATATTACTGATATATATATATATATATATATATGTATATATATTTATATATATTATATATATAATATATTATATAAATATATATATATATATATATTATATAATATATATTATATATTATATATTATATATATAATATATATATATATATTATATATATATCCGATATATATATAATACCGTATAATATATATATCTATATATATATAATTTATATATATATATATATATATATATATATATATATATATATTATATATATATATGATATATAATGATATTACAGATATATATATATATATATATATTATATATATATTATATTATATATATATATATATATAACCTTGTGTGCAGACGTATTTAGATTGAGCTTCTTCCTTCAAAAATCCTTCGTAAATAACTCGAATTGGCTTGATCAGGTGATCACTAGGTATGAATAAACAAATAAAATAAAATAAAATAAAGTAAAATAAAATAAAATAAAATAAATAATAAAGTGTAAGTAAGCCACATATGGCCACTTAAATAAATGAAATAAATAAATGTCTGAAAAATAAAGTGTAATCAAGTCAAATACATTAAGATTTATAAATGCGAAAAATTTATCATTTATTTTCTTATTAATGGAAAAAAAAGTTGAAAGCTTTAATGAATGAAGATTTGCAATATTAAATTTATTTCTATTATTAGTACAAAAATCCTGAAGTCTTTCTCAAATAACATTTAAAATTAAAAAACAAAGTCTCAGTTAAAAAAAAATTAAAATTGAGTTTGTTATTTAAAGAACGAGTAAGAGTTTTGAAAATTAGTTAACATAAAAAAAAGATTTAAAAAAAATCCTTTAAATAATTGAATAATAAAAAAAAAAACATACTTATTCTGTTGTACAGTTCCTGAGCCACAATCGCTTACAGAATTAGCTTCAACAATGGCCTTTACAC
>JABUQX010019830.1:0-25000 GCA_015478945.1 Trachelipus rathkii
ACACTTTTCCCGGATTCATTCGGTATCAGTTGGCGCTGTCGATTTGCCCGCAATAGCTCGCCTTCAAGAAAAAGATGAAGAAATCAAGACCTATCATGATCGCCTTCATAATTATCCCCTGCAGGACAACCTCAAGATATGGTGCGATACCTCTACTTCTTTTCCCAGACCATTTCTTCCGAAGCCAGCTTCGCCTTCAAATATTAAACGTTGCATTTCAAATGTCCCCATCACTGTATGCAAAGTACTTTACGACTAACCCAGAAAAGATATTTTTGGCCTTGTATGGATCGTGACATTAGGCTTTTTGTACGCACTTGTGAGCAGTGCCAGCTGTCTAAAGTCCATCGTCACACCAAAACAACGGTCACTCCATTAGAAATTCCTCCTTCAAGATTCGAAACAGTTCATATAGATATCGTGGGTTCTTCTTTCACCTTCAGCACTCTGCGGATCTTCTTCTTCAGTTTTTTGCTATCTACTTACCTGCATCGACCGAAACACAAAATGGGCTGAAGCCTTCCCAATTACAAACACTACAGCAAAATCTGTTGCCTATGCTTTTATGCAGTGGATATCCAGATTCGGTGTTCCTCTCTATGTGATTTCTGACAGAGGTCCTCAATTCGAAAGCGAGTTCTTCAGTGAGTTGTCACATATGATTGGTTTCCATTGTCTTCGAACAACCTCTTACCACCCACAAACAAATTCCCAGATAGAAAGGTTTCACCGATCTCTCAAGACTGCCTTGATGGCACGTAAAGAAAACTGGCTTCTGTCTTTACCCATCACTCTACTTGGTCACAGATGCATTCCAAACGATTCGGGTTATTCCGCCTTTGAAGCAGTAACTGGAAAAACTTAACTTTGTCCTATGGACATTCTTCAATCTTCTCCTAACAACAAACAAGAAATGGATTCTTTTATGAAGAAATTTATCGCCCACATGAAAGAATTGGACTTTAGAGACCTTCCTACTTTTCACTCCTTCAACAATTCTTCATATATTCCGGAGGCACTCAAGACCTGTTCTCATGTCTTCCTAAGGACTAATTGGATCAGAAAACCCTTAGAAGTTCCCTATAGTGGTCCTTTCAAAGTCCTTCAACGAATGCCACATTGTTTCAAGATAGAACTCAGGAATGGTCAAACTACAGTAGTCTCAATTAACCGTTTAAAACCTGCTTTTCATGGAAACGGAACGTCAACGATTCCTTGATGTCCCTGATGAATCCTTTGATTGTCTCTGATGCCCTGATGATCCTACTGTCTTTGGTTCCCTGATGATCCCGATGTCCCTGATCCTGATGTCCCTGATGATCGTTAACGATCCTGATGTCCCTGATGACTTTGATTGAATGTCCCTGACTGATCCGTCAGAATGATACCCACTGATGCACCCTGGATCCTCTCTGATGAACCCCTGACTGATTCACTGATGTCGCATGACGCGCCGATCGTTCCACTGATAAAGTCCCAATGAACGTTGGTGAATGTCCTAGGATTCCTACTGTCCCTAATTCTTCCAAGTGCCCCCACTTACTAGACGAAACCCTCCCCGTAGAGTCCGCTCAGGATAGAAGCCACTCAGTGCCCCTTTTAGTGATTTTATTCAAAAAAAAAATTTAAAAAAAATACACATTTCCTATAGAGTACCACGGATTCAGGATAGGCATCACTCAGTCCCTTCTTTAAGTGTTACCCCATCACGGTTATCCGCATTCAGGATGGAAGTTTGCACTCGCTGTATACTGGTGGGGAAGTAAATATATAGTGAAGTGTTTAAGTTAGTTTCCCCCAAACGAAAATACTTACAGAATGAACCAAAAAGGCAAATGTAACAGAAATATCACAAAGTCTATTAAATTTAAAAATGACTTATTTTCATTATTCAGATGTTAATAATTAAAAATTGTATATTAAAAATTGTATTACATTTGTATGATACTATATATTATAAATATCAATATCCTTGATAAAACTATATATATTTCTATAAAAAACTTAGTTTTCTAAGCAATAATAATGAACTCCAATCTTCAAAACAATAAACTCCATCTGGTGTTTATATTATGTTCAGAATGTGAAGGCAAACGCCATCTACCGATAGCTTCGATTTTTTTTTTCGATTTTTAATTATATTCGCCTTTTATTTTAAGAAAAAGATGTAACATTCAAAAATCATTATTTTATTGACATATCGTAATACTAAAAATATGATAATAGAAATACAAGCATGGTGGATTGTAAACATTTGTCAAATTATAAATATATTATTAAATATTTGTATAAAAACTGATCAGATATTTATAGCTAAAATTTCTTTATTGATAACTTTGTACGAACTTTTTCAAGTTCAAAAATAAATAATCTGTTGTTTCGCATCATTGCTATATTAGCCTTTAAAGACGCTCCCTAATTCGTAGCGCTTTACTAACTACTAAGATATAATTTTGCTGAAGTATTAGAAAACAATAAGCGGAAATTTCAGATCCGACCCTACGAAGCCAGAAGAAGAAGCTCTGCAAGGGACACGTTGATCCACCTCGTCTCTTCTACTAGAAAGTATGGATTCGCCTTCGTCTCCCCCCCCGGAGGTCTGGACTACGACGCCATCTCCGACTGGCCCTACGTTCTCACCCTCTCCATCGGAGCCTACCAAGAGGCCTTAGAACTTCCCAGTGGTTACCAAGAACCCTTAGGAAGATTTCTTTCAAGAGTTTCTCCTGCGGTGGATGTCATCCATGGATTGGTGCTTTCACGTGACCTCCGAGATTGTTTCTCAGTTCGTCTACCACCTTAAAAGTAGCTTTAACTACTGAAGAGATGAGATTTAAATTTCGCAGGTTAAACCGCTGAGGTACCTGTCATAGAAATATTACAGAGAGTATAAATACTCTCTGTTCCCTTCCAGATTGTCCACGGTTGGCAGAAGACACACCAGCCTCCTGGTTTTAAGCCAACGAAGTTAGCAACGAGCCTCGATGCAGATCAGCCTTACAACCGCCCTTTGCCTTAGCCGGGACTTAATCCGAACCAGTCGACGGCCTTATCCTGAAGTGGAGCAGACTGACACCGCTGCTCATGCACAGCCCTTAGCCTGACGTTGCTCGCAAAAAGGCGCTTAGCACCAAATCACCTGGTTATAGGAGCTGAACTAAGAGATAAACGATAATTATTGCATTCCATCTATAGCCCAGGTCTAAAGAATTACTGATTCATCCTCCGTCGCTATATAGTTGTCATACCAGATAATAGAATACCATATCGAGTGGTGACCATATAACTGAAATAATATAACCAGAACGGACGACTATATATATATATATATATAATAATAATATATATATATAATAAATACTATATAAATATATTAATAATATATATATATATAATATTATATATATATAATATATAATATATATTATAATTATATAATATATATATACAATATAATATATAAATATATATATATCAGGATGGGGAGTCGAAAAAAAATGAATTTTCGTCTCCGACTCCGGACTCCCAGAGTCGATATTTAAAAAACAACCGAACTCGACTCCGACTCTAAGAGTTGTTATTTTTAAAACTGGGAATTCCGACTCCGAACTCCCAATGGAAAATTTCTACACACACAATTTTTGTACGATTATTAATAGCATCCTCGCTGTTGATAATTCGTTAATGCACAATACACAAGTACATTTTATTTATAACCAGTTTATTTGCTATTTTAAAATATTTCCTGGCAATAAATGGATTAATAAAATTTCCATCACTGAATGGGTTGTGGTATAAAAAAAAAAAAAAAAAAAAAAAAAAAAAAAAAGTAGTCCTCAACCACTATCCGCGCCAATAAAAATTTTTCACATAGCTTGCAATCATATTTATCGAACAAGAATGAACGTGTTATACTTTTATTTGTAGTTTTTAAATATATTGTTCAACCTTATTTAGATTTTAAAATAATATCTAAAATACTTGAAAAGTAGTTAAATACTGTATTTAAATTCAATTAACAGATATATATACTAAATACCAATTTTTAGATAAATTAAAGTATTTAAATACTGCCCAAGCTCTATATAATATATAATATAATATATATATATATATATATATATATTATATATATATATATATTATATAAACTATATAGTATATATAATATATATATCTATAATAATATAATATTATATTATATATAAATATAAAGTATAATAATATATATATATATATTATATATATAAATATTTTAGTTACCCTAATTTTAAGAGATTATGAAAATTTTGCTGATACGATGACGATGACGATTAGAGCAAATTTTGCCGATGACGGACGATGACGATATTATATGAAAAAAAACTATTTTTAAAAATTTCTCTCTCTCTCTCTTCTTCTATATATATATATATGATATAATATATAATATATATATAGATATATATATTAATATATATATATGATATATATATATATATTATATATATATATATATATATATATATATATATATATAGTATATATATATATATATACAGGTGGTTATCATTAATATTGCCGAAAAAAAATTCAGCATTGATATTCCTTGCATAAATATAAGATAATATGTGTCAATAAACATTTCACCGAAAACGCCTCGTTTACAAGATACAAGGTGATGAAACCTATTTAAACATTAAATTACAATAAACAGTAAACTAAATTTGAAAGGTAATTAACAAATTCATTCAATTTATTCAATTATAAGAATACATACATTACTGCACAGAAGATAATATATAAAACAGAAATAGTACGAAGCATTGGTGCACTAAGGTTATAACAAATGTTGAAAATTAGCACACCAGCGGCAATACAAGCTCTATTCTGCAACGCATTGATTGGTGGACACGATATACCGTACGTGTGTGTGCCGAATTGTGTCCACAAGATGTGAATTATGCGAGCCCTAATTCTTCGGGACTTTCAACAGTTGCTGTATAAACCAAAGTTTCAGTGACCCCACAAGAAGGAATCCAATGCATTTAGGTCTGGACATTCTCTTTGGCGGGGAGGGGGAAAAAAAAGGAAAGGTTTTTTTTCTGTACCTCTTCGACCTATCCAACGGCGTGGGATATACAGTGTTAAAATAGTTACGAGCAACTAATTGAAAAACTGGAGCGCCGTCGTGCATGAAATCCATTTTCGATCTTAAATGTAATGGGACGTCTTCCAGTTAGGCAAGTCATTTTCAAGAAATTGGCGATAAACGTCTCCAGTAAGCCTCCCTGGTAAAAAGAATGGACCTATCAAATGGTCGCAAACAATTCCGACCCATACATTCAATGAAAAATCTGGTGGTGATGGCGGCTTTCAACTATTGCATGTGGTCTCATCAGCCCATATGTGATTGTTGTGGAAGTTCGATATTTGTGGAAGTTCGATATAGCGTCTCTGGAAAAATTTGCCTCATCGATGAGACCAATATTTCTGCTAAATGGTGAGAATTGTATGCAATTTTCTGTTGCATCCATGACACAAAGCTACTTTTGCAGGAAAAAATCGGTGGTTAGAAATTCCAGCTCCTCATTGCCTCCTGATAAAGGGTACAAGAAGTTGATGAAGAAGAAGATTAACACCTTCGAATGAATAACATGTAGGGTTGCAGCAATCTTTCTGGTACTTGGTGTAGGACTGTCCTTCAAGTTCTGAGAAACCTGTTCTTCGGCATCTTGGAGGTGATCTGTGCAAGGTCTCCCGTATTCCATTTAGCTATGACTTTGAATCTTCCTCCTCTCTTAAAGCGTTGATGGGACGTTGCAACACATAGTATGATTGCGGGATGGACACGATTAGGGTACATTTCTTCAAGAGACGCATGGCTGTTAATGAATTACCGTTCGTAGGACAGTAAACACAAGATGCATATCGCACATTTCACTTTTTGTGTAATTCATTTTGAAAATACATATTGGACCCGAAGGCCCCAAAGCGACCGCGACCTTTTTTTGACCTTTTTTTGACGCGACCTATTGACCTTTACCTTTTTGGGCAACCTGAATTTTTACCTTACTTTTTTTGGCTGACCGTTTTGAGGACCCCGGGATTTTTGAGAAACCCGGATTTTTTGAGGAACCCAAATGTTTTTGAGAACCAAATTTTTGAGAACCAAATTTTTTTGAGACCCAAATTTTGAGAACCCTAATTTTTTGAGAACCCTTATTTTTTGGCAACCCTATTTTTTGGGAACCCTAATTTTTTGGCAACCCTTAATTTTTTCGCAACCCTAATTTTGCAACCCTTCGAAGAAGGGTTCGGCGCCAAACGGTTGCGTCAGCAACCGTTTGTACGTTGTCCCACCCGTAATTTGTCCCACTTTTATTAACAAATCAGAGAAACTTGTGCACAGTTTAACACCAAAACGAGGATGATTTTAAAATGAGTTTGGATCTAAAACATCCGCCTGCTCAAATATAATTTTCATCCAATCAGAGGTAGGCTCAGGATATGAAAAAAACATGTTTTTTCATACCTTAAAAACAAAAAGCGATAAAATAATCTCGACCAAATCACAACGGAGGTCATATAGAGATAAGATTTACTCCGTCCACTCACAAGAAAAGTAAACATTTCCTTCTTACCTGATCAAGGGATCTTACCGATCCAAGCATGTTTCAGTTTGAAATATATTTATAAAAATAATAACCATTGATTCTCGATTCTTGTCTATTCTGGAATTACCTTTTCCTGGTATTAGGTTTAAATCCGCCTGTGATACAAAAGGCTTATCCTAAATTTAGGCCTAAATTTAGCCTAAAGTAGTTATTGCACCACATATTACAGAAAAAGGTCAGTTTGAAATATAATTTGACCTGGAATTAGGCCTAAACCGCCCCGGGGTACAAAAAGGATTATCCTAAATTTAGGCCTAAAGTAGTTATTTCACCCATTTGACAGAGAGAGGTCAGTTTTCGGTATCTGGTAACGAGTGCGGTTGTGTGTTTTCTGTGTTGGAGTTGTCAATGTACATAAGATAATAATAAAGAAAATCCAAGATTATTTAAAAAACTTTGAAATATTTTTAGTTAACATTCAGCGAATAATATAGATGTAAGTGAATAAGTTGTTTTTTTAAATAAAACTTAGGAATGATTCTTAATAAAATTACATGTTATTTTAGCAGAGAAGAACTTATTTTGTATATTTTTATACTTATTACATCGCTAAGATGATGTAAAGCAGTAATGTCAATAGAACAAAACGTGCATAGCTTGGTGTAGAGGGGTGTGCTAGGGGCTGACCTTACTGATTTTCTGATTTATGGCTTTAAGGTACGTAAAAATATATGTTTTTAATAAAATTTCATAAAATTTTTACTAAAAGTTATTTAAAACTTGATAGTTATAAAATTATAAACAAAAAAATTATTAACAGTTAATAATAAAATCTTTGTTCAAAGTTAATGATTGATTTATTATAGAAGTTTTAAGAAACTTTTGAAATATTTTAGTTTACTTAATAGTAATATAAAAGTACGTGTTTAATTAAAACATAAAAATGTTTTTAATAAATATATGTTATATGTGTAAATGAGTGTGCGTGTGTGTGGTGTGTAAGTGATTGTCGTGTTGTGTGGGTGTTGTGCTGTAAGACAATCATTGTGTGTGACTGTACAGTAATCTGTGTGGTAAGTAAAATCTGTGTGTGTAAGTAAATCTGTGTGTGAGGGAAAGTAAATCTGTGTGAGTGTAAGTAAAATCTGTGTTGAGTGTAAAGTAAAATCTGTGTGTGTGTTGTAGTGTGTTATGTGTATAATGTGTTTATTATTTAATGTAACAGGGTCTATGGGTGTAAATGAAGTGTCAATAGTGAATGGTGTGTAAAGTGTCATAGTGAATGTGTGTATAAAAGTCATAGTGTATGTGTGGTTGTGTTGGGTGTGCGGTTGTATGTGTGTTCTAAATAATAATAAACAATAGGCATGAAGTAAATAATAAGTATAATAATAAAAATAATCCCAAAAAATAAAATAATAATAAAAGTAATAATAAGAATAAAATAAAAGAATAAAAGAATTAAAGTTTAAAAAGTATTAAAACAAAATAAATAATAATAAAAGTAAATAATAAAATAATAAAAAGAATAAAAAGAATAAAAATTAAAAAGTATAAACAAAATAAAAAACATAATTTGTTAATAAATATATGAAGTTAAAGCAGTAAAAACATATGAGTTAAAGCAGTAAAACATGAGTTAAAGCTAGGTAAAACATGATTTAAGCCCAGTAAAGCAGATAAACTAAAAGGCATACTAATCCCCCTTGGTGTTAGGACACACCTCTATTGATTTACTGATTTACTGCTTAAGGTATGTAATGTTAATAAATATTATGAGTTAAAAGCAGTAAAACATAATATGAGTTAAGCAGTAAAACATGAGTTATAAAGCAGTAAACATGAGTTAAAGCAGATAAAGCAGTAAAACAAAAGCATACTAACCCCTTGTTGCAATTAGGCAACACCTCTATTGATTTACTGATTACTGCTTTAAGGTATGTAATGTTTAATAAATCATATTGAGTTAAAGCAGTAAACTATGAGTTAAAGCAGTAAGCAGAAAGTTAAAGCAGTAAAACAAAAGCATACTAATCCCCTTAGGTGTTAGGTAACAACACCTCTATTAAAAAGATTTACTGATTACTGCTTTAAGGTATGTAAGTAATATTGTTTTTAATTAAAATTTCGTACAGTTGTAGTAAAATAAAAGGATTATTATCAGACACTTTGGTTTTTCTATCTAATACAATTTTTACCACAAAATTTACATTACCAATCCCTAAAAAAAGTTATTAATGTAAAATATAAAGCAGTCTGTTAATGAGTTACAGTTTTATGATCGCAGAAATGTTTTTTAATAAAAATGTTTAAGTAAATGAAAAATAAAAAATAATGATCATAGTATTATTCTGAAAAGAAATTACTTTGAAATATAGATTTAATGTGATATCATATTTTTCGTTGCGGGATATTTGCGCCTGCGCGGCGCACGCGGCGGGCGGAGTACGCGGCAAATATTGCCCTATGGGCGCACGCGGCAGGGGCGGGGACGCGCGGTTCTCCTCGACACCACGCGGGTGCGGGATATTGGCTGTCTTGTAGCGGAGGGCTCACGCTGAGCCCTGTTGGGCTTAGCTTGATGATCTCCAGAGGTAGACAATTAATGATGAGTCATCGAAAGTTATGATATCATCAATATGAGGTGGTAGTCAAAAGAATGACTTCACAAAGGATGAGTCATCAAAGATGAACCATCAAAGTTGAGGCACATTAATGCTGAGGCGTCAATGCTGAGGCATCAAAATATCGTGTGTGGAAGTGTAAGTGTTATGTGGTGTGTGTGTTGTGGGGTGTGAGTGTAGTTGTCTATGTGATATGGGCTAGTGTAAGTGATCTATGGAGAGTGTTAAGTGCTCTATAAAGTGGTCATTAGTGGTATAAGTGGTCATTAGTGAACTGTGCGTGTCATAAGGTGTCGATAGGATGTGTGTATAAATGACAGTAGTGTGTATAAGGGCATAGGTGTAATGTGTCTAGAGTGGGTCGTGTATGTTGTGTATTAAGTGTCTATGGCGAGGTGTGTATCTGTGTGTGTTGTGTTGTGTGTGTGTGTGTGTGTGTGTGTGTGTTCCTCAAGTAATTGATGAATTATTTATGGGGGCTAATAAGTGTTAGAAAATACTAACTCCTAATAGTAGGAAGCATTCTAGCAGATTGTAAATATACACCAATCGATTCCTCATACCTTATTTCCTAGGTAGACACCATATTAGGGCTATTCGGAGCTCAGTGGAGGGTATACGAAAAAGGCTTGGAAAAGAAAGTGGCACTTCAGTTGGCACTAGTGGTGGCCTCAGTGGCACTATGTGCACTCACTTGGCACTCACTTGGACACCTCAATTTCGGCACTCATTTTGGCACCACCTGGCAACCATAGGATTACTCATAGAACACTATAGACACCACTAGAGTACTTCTTACGGTATTGAACCATCAAAGTTTGAACCATCAATAAATCTGAGTCATTAAAGCTGTTGAATCATCAATATAGATGCCAAACAAAGATGACGCATCAAAGTTGAGCATAAAAGTTGAGCATCAAGGTTGTTAGGGGCACGTGATAGGCTAGTTATAGGTTACGCTAGGGAGTGTGTAAGGGTTGGGTGAGTAGTTGTAGGTATTTTACTCTAGGGTGTAGTTGTAGGTGGAAGCTGGTGGAGGCTAGTAAGAGTTTAATGATGATCTAGAAATAGGGATATATGGGGAAATGTAATAATATGCTGGGTAAATTTTTAGGGTTAGATGTAGTGTGTAGGCTACGTTAGTTTGGTTAGGTTAGGTTGCGTTAGGTTAAGTTTTGTGTGTAGGTATTTGTGTGTGTGTGTGTGTGTGTGTGTGTGATGTTGTGCGGGGTGTAGGCTATGTGTAGGCTGGGTGTAGGCTATGTGGAGGCTCGGGTGTTAGGGCTACATTGGAGGCTAGAGTGTGTGTGGGGTGTGTGTGTGTGTGGTGTGTGTGTAGGTGTGTTACCAAAATATCAAAAAATAGGGCTAAGCACCCTAAAGGGGTGCCGTCAAAAATTAGGTGGGGCCAAACATCTGCACCATGGAGACCAAAGGGTTGTGTCGAAAAAAATATACGGGTGGGACACGTAACAACGGTGCTGACGCAACGCTTTGGCGCAACCCTATCTTCGAAAGGGTTGCAAAAATTAGGGTTGCCGAAAAAAATTAGTGGTGCCAAAAAATTAGGGTTGCCAAAAAATTAGGTGTTGCGAAAAATTAGGGTTGCCAAAAAAAAATTAGGGTTGCGTCAAAAAATTAGGTTCTCAAAAAATTTGGGTGCTCAAAAAAAATTTGGGTTCTCAAAAAAATTGGGTTCTCAAAAAATTTGTGTTCTCAAAAAATTTGGGGGTTCTCAAAAAATCCTGGTTCTCAAAAAATCCGGGTTCTCAAAAATCCGGGTTCTTCAAAAAGGTTCCAAGCCCAATAAAAAGATAAGGTAAGAAAATTCAGGTTGCCCAAAAAGTAAAGGGTCAAAAAGGTGCGCGGTCAAAAAAGGTCAAATAAGGGTCCGCGGTCACTTTTTGTCGGAGCCCCAATATGGGCCTCTCCCTACTACTTGGTTAATTCATTTTGAAAATGTATGAGCAACAGGGAACACAGAACTTGACGCGACACGGTAATATTATATGTATAAATGAAGCGAGAATACGAACTAGTAAATTAACAGGTTCGTAACTCCTTTCCTACGAGAGTGTATTTGTGCTTATGACTGAAAGGTTGAAGATGTGGTACGGGACGGCAATGGAGATATATTCAGATATGTCCCACATAAGTTCCATCACCTTGTATATCTTGGAAACTAGGCGTTTTCGGTGAAATGTTTATAGACACATATTATCTTATATTTATGCAAGGCAATATCATACTGAATTTTTTTCGACAATATTAACGATACACCCTATATAAGATATATATACTTACTATATAAATATATATATATATATTATATATATTATTATATATATATATACTATATAGTTATATATTATATATATATATATAAGGCTGTAGACAGGAGGTTCAGGGGGTTCAAACCTGCCGAAATTATTTTAGCGATCAAAATTTTTGATTCCTTAAGTATCGTCAAATAATAATTTTAATAATAATAATAAAATAATAATAATTAATAATAAAATAATATAATAATAATAATAATATAATAATAATAATAATAATAAATAGTAATCAATGAAAATGAAAAGTAATTTATTTAATGGAAATGAGGAGACATGTTTTGTGGTCCGTAACGATTTCTTAAGGTCAAGTGGCTATTCCTCATACATGTATAAAATTAGATCAGGGACTTAAATGTAAGGTATCCAAGTTGCAGATGATAGCAAAATTGGCTACCTCAATAAGGAATAAAGATGGATGTATAAAGATTTAAAGGATAAGGAGGGAGCTGTAATCGTTGATGGGATGAGCAGGTTCTTCCTTCTTCAGCTAAATTTTTCTTTCCTCATTCATTCTTTCTAAAACTAAATCTTTCTTTCCTCATAATCTATAGTGGTTTCGATCGTGCTTATTCTCTGGCTATTCAGGCTAGAGACAGTGCTTATCGGGTGTGAAAAATTCTCGTTCTTCCTAATCACTCTCGCAATTTTCATCGGCTGAAATGCGTTGCAGGGATACTCTTGCGACGACAAAGCTGACTTTCTTATCAAAGTAATTGATGTCGGACCTAACTCCATGTTTCTTCTACTTATGTTATCAAATCTTTCATTCTCTAGCAACTTCTGTAAATCTGCCTGTTCTACCTCTTATTTCGATCTGATTCATTGTGTGTGCTAATTCTCAACTTGAAAAGGCTAACTCTGTCGGCCCCTCGCTCAACTATATTCTCTATGTTTCAATACTAGCACTTTTCCCCAGTGTTGGAATCTCTCAACAGTCCAACCTATTCCGGAAAAAAGGAAGCCTCTGATCCGTCTAACTATCGCCCTGTAGCTCTCACTTTATTCTATCTAAGGGTCTTTTGAACAAACCCTGCTCAACTCACTTCTTAGATCATTTGGAAACTCATTCCGATCGCAGTACGGCTCTCGTTGCACGAAGTCTACTGGTGATATTATATTTTCTAATCTAACCGATTTATGGTATTTCGCTCTAGGAACTACGGGGAGACTTGGCGTAGTGGGGCGCTTGACATACCATAGCATTTGACGAGTATGCACCCGTCACGCTCTCCAGTCCCCTCCTTTGGGTTTCTCCTTCTCTTTGCTTACTTTATATCTAGCTTTCTATTCAATTCGTCAATATCGTATCTGTTTGTTGATGGGCGACTCTTCTTCTCCTGTCAATGAGTTGGTGTTCCTCAGGGTCTGTCTTTATTTTCCTATTTATTGCCTACTTTTCCATTAATGATCTTCTTCACTGCAACTCTAACTCTTATCCACTCGTTTTCAGATGACTCGACCCTTCATTCCTTTAACTCATATCAATTCTACTTCCCACTGTTTTATTCTGGAATTTTTGCCTCTCCGTCTTAATCTTCGATTTTATCTCGGCTTGATGGATAGAAAAACTTTAGCTGAAATTCAATTCTTTAAAAACTCCAACTTCTACAAATCTCCTTCTTCCAGAAATTACCTTTTCTACTTTCCTGTCTCTTTCGACGGTTCTGTTGCGTCTCTCCTGTTGACAATATAACATCCTTGGCCTTAAACATGAACAAAAAATATGTCTTGGAAACACTCACATCACAACGGTTGCTAGGGCGCCTCAAAGAAACTGGAAGTTCTGTTGAGACTGCGAGACTTTCCTCCTTTTTCTCAGTTGCTTCGCTTATACCAAAGGTCTTACTCATCGCCATGTATGGAGTTACTCGCTCTCATATCAGGGGGGGGGCTCTGGTTTTCACCCGGCTTTTGGACAGGGTCGAGTCAAAGGCAAAAAAGGCTTATAAACTATTCGCACTTTTCCAGTTCACATTGACCCTCTATGCTTTCGCGAGGCGATGTTTGGTGTCTTTATTTCTCCGTATTCCTTACGGTACACGCAGCGGTCCAATCAGGTGTCGAGGAATTTACACGTCGCGTACACACCTTTACGACGCCTTTCGTAAGCACAACTACGAGTGCTGTAATCTGCGCAAGAAGTAGATTGTGTTGACATTGATACTACTACGCTAGTTGCTGTGTGGCCTTACCTTCTTTCCCACCACCTTCTGTATCTTAGAATTCTCTTCCATCTTGAATTTTCCTATTTCCTACTTGAATTTAATCTTCTCTCACTGTTAAAAAGTCACTTGCAGATCTTGCTCATATGCGGAAAATTTGCGGCTAGAGGGGAAACTTTTGAGAAGTTTCTACACCCCCTCCTTGAAATAAGGGCTCTAGCCCGTGAGTGGTGGGTGACAACTGTCCAACAAAAAAAATACCTTGATAGGCAGATAATGTGGCACAAATGAACTGAGTCTCCATATTCCACACCCATCCGAAAAAACCAATCAGATAGCTCGAGTGTAATGCCAAAAGAAGAAATCGTACTTCTTCTGATTGCCGCAACGTATTGTAGGCGGACCTCGTTATAATTGAAGGGAAATCATATGTGAGTAGCTCTCGTCAGTACGCGGAACAGCAATATTTAGACCTCTCTCTGCAAACTTATGAATTAACTTGAGACTGTTCTCCAGTACCTCCAACACAGCACAAAAATTCCTACCAAGCAACTCCTACACAACTCACCTCATCAGAATGCCAAATCCTAGTCTATCCTACTCTTTATGTCGCTTTCACAGCATTAACAACCCCAGGAAACATTTCACAATCCACAACACACACCACTTCAACTTTAATTCCCACCTTTCCTTTTAATCGTTTGATTTCGAAGTCACAGCTGGTGAAGCAAGAATCAGACAGAAAATTTTTGCGCTTTCATAAAAATACCATCCATTCACCTCTATCCTCATCTCCACTCCTCCTCAATTCAATAAAATCTCCTAAACTCTGCCCCTAAACCTCAAATATCTCGTATATAACAGATACTGAGATCCAACAAACATTTTCGCCGAAAGAAGATAGAAAGTCGGCCTTACTATGCAAAAAGGAAACCCAAAGAATCACCGAAACCCAATGGTCCTGCACGAGTCATGCATTAAGCATCTGCCTGGGCAAAACGGAAGATCATATAGATCAGTAGAGAATGTATGTAGGTCAGACCATGAGCCGAGGAAACCCACTACCAGATAACCACCGTCCTAATATGGGATGTCGACAACTTCCGATACAAGAGTCCAACAGACAGGCAGACTATGAACGAATGAGTTGGGGCAAATAAATTTATCATCTCCGTTCATCAGCCGGTCGACCCTTTCAATCTACTTTAAGCGAGAAAGAATCAGGGATCAAAGGAATCAGTGGTTTTAAGAAGTTTCACTCTTGTCTAAATCGCAAAAAGCAAAATAGGATAGAGCTTTGAAAGCGGTGTGGAATTTGATGGATAGGTAATGTTTCTTAGATATTGATATAGTTGTCTGTTAATATTAGTTGTAATTATATTATTAAGCGACACATACATAGATATTTCTTAACATTATAACTTATAATGTCATACATACATAAGCAAAGATGGTAATTAAATTATACATATTATAAATATTAAAATAATATATATATGATATATATAAATAAACTATATAAATAATAAAATAGTATAATATATAATATATATAGTAAATATATTGATAATATAAATATTATTTTATAAATAATATAGTAATATAATGTATATATAATATATAAGAATTAAATATTTGATAACACGACTAATCCAGCCTCCCAATCCAAAGACAATAATCTTAAATTTGATGCCGCCCAGCAACCATGTGATACGTACTCAACAATTTTTTTTATGTTGCGCCAAGATGTTTATATTCAGAGTTGGAGCGAAGACCGTCGGAAGATAGAATAGGGTGTTTAGAGAAGGAGATCTTTAGAGTTTGGTCTTAAATGAATTGAATCACGTAAGGTAGACAAACCCCATCCGAAAATTTCTATCCAGGAGCAGCGAGAATAGAATAGGAAAGATTAAGACGAGAGCATTTCTAGAAATAAAGAGGAACAGAAGTTGAAATGAGTAAAGAAGAAGTGAGTCGTCTAATGAAATGATAAGTAGTAGGTGCATGGAGATACATTAATGAAAGTGGAAAGTAGAGGATTAAGATACCTCAGAAAACCATCTATTGACAATTTAGAAGACGTCGCCCCATCATACTAACATTGCGAATTGGAGTTGATTTGGAACATCCTATGAGGCCTTCTACAAGAGCTCAGAAAATCCAAAAGGAGAACTTAGATGTGATAGTGACTGGATGCATACCGGATCAAATTTTGCTTGATATTGTCAATAGTCACCACGCAATCTCTCCGAGTTCCTAAGACGGAACCTAACCATTATTATATAGGAAAGTTAATCCGACAATAAGTTTTGAGCGCTTAAACCGTCACTGGCGATCGGAAAGAAGGCAATGAGATTTCCAATTACTAAGATAAGATTTGAGAGGGTATTCAAAAGATTCTTAGATAGTAACATGTGGATACTATAGGCGTAGTTAGAAGGATTGTTCAGAGCTGTCGATTATCCGTTTTTTGAAGAGATGGTGAATTGTGCGGGCTAGTTTGATTTCCGCAACCTGATGGGAGAAATGAAATTGAGATAGAGAAATGTAGAGAGTAGAGTTTGGAACGGGCGGAGAGCAGAAGCACATCTCCCCAAACTCGGGGAGGAAAGGCCATCCGGCCACCGTCGTGTCCTAGTCGCATGAATGCAGAGCTGCATGGCATCCGATCAACTATGGGAGATCACAGGCGTAATGAAATGATGATTTGGCACGAGAGGAGAAGGAGGAGGGAAGAGAAGGCAGAAGCCAGGGGGTATTATATAAAGTGAAATAAGTAAAAATTAATATAGGAAGTAATACTAGAAGTATTATATATCAGGTACCAAATAGTTAGTATATAAAATATAAAAGGGTATATATAATAGTATATACAATATAATACTAATATAATATACTATAATATAATATAATATAGTTATACTAAATATAGTATAAATATATAAATATAAGGGTAGTATAGAATATATTATACAGATTTAGAATCATAATGAATTAATTATATATATGAATTAATATAAATAGTAGTATATATATTATACTATTTGGTTATGCTAATAATGATATATATATATATATATATACCTCGAAATAAATAATATAGTAGTATAAAGTAAATTCATTATATTATTATTATATTTTATATATGTGATGGTATTATAAATATTGAGTCTTTAAATATTATTCAAAAATTTTAATATTTGTTCAAATTCAATCAACGGCGAAATTCTGCCCGCATGACGGATGACGGATTAAAAAAAATATCGCCGATTTGTGGTCGATTGACGGATGAGCGATTAATCCGTTCCCATCACTAAGACTCATATAAATAATATATATACTATAATATATATATAATATATAGTAATTATATATAAATAGTATAATATATATAAATAATATCCATATATATGTATATATATAAAGTATATATATATTATCATATTGATACTCATACTGTATGAGTACGTACACTGGATCACTGATAAATAGGTGCATATATTATATATATACTTATATATATATTGTATCGCAGTAGGCACACCGTCTGCTGAAACCTTGATATTGGTGGAAATAGTGAGGAAATGGAGGTGTTAACGATTCATCATTATAGAATGATAGATAAAGATATATTGAAGTAGGCTAGTCTATATTAGATTGTCCGATTTAATAAAATATATATAGATTGATATATATATACTAGACTTAATATTACTATCACATTCACTATTTACTTTATAATAAAATTATTCATTTATATATATATATATATACATCCTATCAATTATTACTCACTTATTTAAATCTTTATAATTACATTCGTATCTTAATTAGACAATAATTATTAATAATCAGTGTAATATATATATAGGTAATATACCTAAATATTGGCATAATGTCAATTCCGTGCAGACATATATAATATGGAAAAGAGTCCTCTCGCTACTACTATCTGGGTCCCACTAGGGTGTGTTCTAACATTTCAAATATTTGTATAGTAAAATAACATAGAAATTGAAAGTCAGACCTGTAGCGCAAGGGATTAACCAGCCAACACTATAATAGATACATAAAGATATATACAGACATAATAACCGGAAACACACATATATAATAAATTTATGAGTATTGTCACACTCATTTTTATTTAACGTTATATGTGACTGATATCACAATTCTTACTCGTTAGTTTGGACACTTGTGCTATATACTCAGATTTTTCTCAATTACTACCAGATTTGATCAATGTACGAAATTGATGGAATTCAATATCTATTTCACTAGTGTTGCAATTCAGTCTCAATCGAGGTCATTTTCAGATTCATACTCTTGCTCCCAATTGATTTAATTTCCGAATAACGATATAAATTCAAGATTCGTTTATTAAAAGAGTACATAAAAAGATCTATACAGCGTGGTCAACAGATATGCTATTGCCGAAATAAGATTATAAAATTTTAAGCATATGTGTTAGATAATTCTGCTCTCAATAAATCTATCTCGATTCCATTTTACCATAATAAATATGTACTTATATATGAGAGAAATCCAAGAGAGGTTCCTTTCCGAGAGCACGTCTAAACAATCTCACGATCAGACACCACCCCTCATAGTTTCATAACTTTACAGACAGTTCTAGATTGTGATTTGATCATAAAGATGATTAAAAAATGGTTATAACATGATTATCGGTCTTTATAATGCAACTGTTTGGGAAAATGATGATTCTTAAAATATATTAATAAGTGTTATCACGCATCGAAAAAGTGTGGAAGCTAGTATACTTTAGATGAATCAACTAAACGAAAAACCTATCTCCTTAGATACCGATATATTATTTATGTCACACACCTCATGCGCAGCAGCTTTTTTAAAATTTCGTAGTTAATTGGAGATAAGTCATTTACGTATCTCTTCACCTCAGTCGAGAACATAGTCATTACGTTCCCTCAATTACTTCATATTATGGATTGGTATACTAGTTTTTTAATACTTTCCTAATTCTGATTGTAGTAGTTCAAGTCACACATGTTTTTATAGAATTATTGTCTGCATTTTCTTGAAATGATATTGGTTAAGTTATATAAAGAGAACAAATGGTACTACGTGTGGCATTATATGGCGAAAAGGAAGAGTGAGAGCCGAGAGTATACAAGGAAGTAGAAAAATCTTAGTTATTATGATCACACATGTGCTAATACCTTTCTTCTATCTATATGAATCGTGTTCATCGTCTATCTCTCGTCAAATGCACTTTTCATTCTATTCGAAATATTCTTTTAAAAGTTACTACTTAAATCAATGGCATCTCCATAGAGATATGCAAAAAAAGAAGCGAATGATATCTTATATCTCAGTTCCGAGGACTGTTAATAAATTCTCCATCTTAGTCTAATGAACTCTTACGATATATTGTGAGTTTATATATTGTTCTCTCACCCTATCCACTTAAGTTATACACTCCCTACAAAACAGGATTATCTCTGTGTATGGTGAGTATGTAACACACAGAAGATGTCATGTCGCCACCCATAGATGATATAATTCTCCTAACCAGAAATTCACTATCCAACTTCTGAGGAGTATATATACCTATATATATATTAATATATATATAACTGAAAGATGAGGAACGTCGATCCTGTAAGATTAATATTTGATAACCTTTATATATATATATATTAGTTATAATTTATATATATTATAAATATATATATAATTATAATATATATTATATAATATATATATATTAATATATGATATATATATATTATATAGATATAATAATTTAATATAATATATATATATTATATATTAATATTATATATAATATATAATATTATTATAAATATAATATATATAAATAAGATATATATATATAATATATATATTAATGATATATATATAATTATAATATAATAATATAATATATTATTAATAATAAAAGAATATTAATTGAATATTATATATAAATATATTAAGATATGCTCACTAAGTGAGTACTCACAAGTGTATTATTATTAAGATAAGGAGCGATGGAACTTATATCCCGACTACTCACTTCCCTCCAAATATACTTACTATATATTATCCCTATAATATACTCATATATTTACTATATATATATAAGTATATATAACTCATATAAATTACCTTGAGTTCCTATTAAAACACTTTTTCTATGTTAAATCGTTTTCTATTGTAGACTTCACGTTAATTTTTTTTTTTATACTATTTATTATATATAATATAGAGTTTCTCCTGTTTGATATTTAAGTTCTGATTAGATAATATTATATATAAGTAATAATTGATATGTGTTTATATGAATAAGAGGAATATTGTGCATGTATTAATAATATGTAAATTAAAATAAATTATGTGAATGCAAATGTAATAATTAGCCTACATGTTTGTGATATATAGAATAGTAAAAATCGATAACGATGATTAGTACTATTTATATATAAATTATAAGATATTATAATAAATTCAACCATAGTATTTATATCCACTATGCCGTCTATATTCTCACGTGGGTGTCTGTGGAGTATTTATTCATATTTTAAAGTCGTATTTAAACATATATTTATGATAGCAGCTATTACATTCCCGCGATGTGCTCTCGTATTATTCACATCACTTATTGCCTATTTAATCGCTCTAAATAGTATTTTTATACATCGTAATAATATTAGTTTCAAAGTTATATATGACTCCACAACTTCTGCATTAAAACTATGGAATACCACTATTATTACGAAACATGTGTGAAATATAGCAAAATTAGTATTCAGATATCAGTATGTATGTCTGAAAAACTCGTGTTGAGCACGAGAGAACATCCGTCGCCCTGCTGAAGTAATTATTATAATATTATTATTTTTATAATTATATAATAATATTATGATATTTATATATATATTATATATTAATATATAATATAATTATATATAATTATATATATAGATATAATATATTAAAAGAAAAATATAATATTTTTAGTTTATATATAAGGAAGATAATTTCTTAAATATATAGATTTATGCATATAAAATCCATATATATATTATTATATATATATTTAATATATAATAATTATATATATAATATATAATTATATAATATATTAATTAATATATATATATTAATTATATAATATATATATAATATTAATATATATATTAATATATATAATAAATATATTATATATAATAATTATAATATATTATTATTATAATATATTATATTAATATATAGTATATATATATATATATTATATATATTATATATTATTAATATAATTTATATTATATATATAATTTATAATAATATTAATAAAACACAATAATAAATAATAATAATATAATAAACTTACAAGGGCGATAACGCTAATAATTCACTTAAAACTAAGTATATTTTACACCTCTCTGTAAGCTGCCAGACGTTATGGTTTTTTACATTACTATAGGTGCAAGACTGGAGCGAAAATGATTTCGCTCGCTCTCCCGACTTCTTTTATAAATAGGAAATTAAAAAAAAAAACTACATACAACTGATACAAGTATGTTTTAAAATTTCTTATATT
The DNA here is from genome assembly GCA_015478945.1 of Trachelipus rathkii. Lineage (NCBI taxonomy): Eukaryota > Metazoa > Arthropoda > Malacostraca > Isopoda > Trachelipodidae > Trachelipus > Trachelipus rathkii. The sequence continues at coordinate 21,310 of JABUQX010019830.1, forward strand.
AGACTAAATCATCGTACGTTTTTGTCTTATTACAAGACAATTTTTAAAATTTGCATTCAATTATTTATCATAAATTGAAAACATGGTGTTTTAATTGTTATAATTCAGAATTTACGCTTAATGAAGGAGGAGCGGTCGCTCCATCGCTTCACGTTTCCCCTGATAATAATATATATATATATATATATATATATATATATTATATATATATATATATATATATATATATATATATATATTATATATATATATATAATATAATATATACTTATTATAGTATATTATAAAGGTCATATTCGTGCATCATCTAAGCCAATGCTTTTTTGGCTGTAGGATTGAACTACGGGTTTCTCTAAGAAAAATATTAGGGTATTCGGACCTCAGGAAGTAAAAAAATAATGATAGAAAATGTAAAATAGCGCTGGAAAAAAGTTTTCTTTTCTTTTTATCTAGTGATTTGACGATTGACGATTATAGAAAAAATTTTGACGAGTGCGATGGACGATTATTGAAAAAAGTATATTTTAAAAAATTTCTCTCTCTCTCTCTTCTCTCTCTCTCTTCTATTATTATATATACTATATATATATTATATTATATTATATGATATATAGATATATTTATATATATATATATATATATATATATATATATATATATATATAATATACAAAGGTGGGCACCGGTAAGGGGTGTTCAACCTTCAAAATTATTTAAGCGACAAAATTTTTGATTCCTTAAGCTTCTTAATAATAATAATAATAATAATAATAATAATAATAATAATAATAATAATAATAAAATAATAATAATAAAATAATTAATTAAAAAAATTAAAAAGTATTTAATTTATTAAGGAAATGAGGAGAATGGTTGTGGTCCGTAGCGATTTCATAGGTCAAGTGGCTGTTTCTCATTTTATGATAAAATATTTAGACCAGGGACTTAAATATAAGTTTAATTTGCAGAGGATAGCAAATTGGCTTTAACCTCAGTAAGGAATAATGATGGATGTATAAAAGATTTAAAAGGAATAATGATGGATGTATAAAGATTAAAAGATAAGGAGGAGCTGAATCGTTGATGGGATGAGCAGGTTCATTCCTTCGTTCATCTAAATCTTTCTCTCCTCATAATTCATGGTTTGATCGTGCTTGCCTTCTCTGCCATTCAGGCCAGTTGCGATTTACAAGTGAGTATCGGGGGGTGAAAATTTCTCGTTTCTCCTATCACTCTCGCTTAATTTTCATTCAGCTCGAAATTCGTTTCAGGGATACTATTCGACGAGCAAAAGCGGACTTTCATCAAAACGAAAGAAAGTGCCGTAACCTCCTTGGTTCTCCTACTGACAAATCTTTGCGGCCCTCTTGCCAAAAAACATCTCTAACACTTCTTGTAATCTGCCTTTCTCCTCTTATTCGATCTGATTGCTCTGATGCTAATTCTCCAATTGAAAAAGCCAATCTCTTCGGCCCCTATTTTTCTCTAACTCAAACCTGGACGATTCTGACATTCCTCTTCCTCCTCCTTCGTCTGATCTGCAGCTTCTGTCTTTGCCTCTGATTACATTTGATCGGATGAATGGGCCACTGAAATCTATGAACGTTAGGAGGACGGGTGGCCCGGAGGGCCTTCTCCCCGAGTTTTGAGGGAGTGCTTCATGCTTATTCCGCCCCCCGTTCAAACTCTACTCTCTATTATCAATACTAGACACTTTCCTCAGGAGGTTGGAAGCTCGCACATGTTCAACCTATTCCAAAAAAAGGAAAAACCGCTCTGATCCTTTCTAACTATCGCCCTTATAGCTCTACACATTTATTCTATCTAAGATTCTTTTGAAACCCTTCTCAAACTCTCACTTCTTTAGATCAATCTGGAAACTCATTGCCTTCTTTCCGATCGCCAGTGCGTTTTTAAGCGCTCGAGGTTCTTACTGGGCGAAGTATACATTCCTTATATAACTCGATTTATGGTTGGTTTCCCCGCTCTTAGGAACTACGGAGAGACTTGCGTGGTGGAGCTTTTGACCATTATCCAAAGCATTTGACCGAGTATGGCATGCGTCACTGCTCTCCAAGTTCCCTCCTTTGGGTTACCTCCTTCTCTTTGCTTAATTATGTCTAGCTTTCTTTTCAAATCGCTCAATATCGGCTGGGGCGACGTCTTCTAAATTGTCAATAGTGGTGTTCCTGAGGGTTCTATCTTATCTCCTACTTTATTCCTACTTTTTCATAATATCTTCTCACCTGCAACCTCTAACTTATCACTCAATACCCGATGGACTCGACCCTATTCTTACACTCATTTCAATTCTGTTCCCTCTTTTACTTCTAGAATTGCCTTCGTCCTTAATCTTTCCTATTTCTATTCTCGCTGCTCTGGGATAGAATTTCGATGGGGTCTGTTCTCAACCTTTGTGAAATGCAATTCTTAAAAACCCAAACTATCTTACAAATCTCCTTCTCTAAAACACCTTCTAACTTTCCTATCTCTTTCGCGGTTCTCTCGCTCTCCTGTTGACAATATACACATCCTGGCCGCAACATAAACAAAAAATTGTTTTGGTAACCTCACATCACAAATGCGGTTGCTAGGGCGCCTCAAAGAAAACTGGGAGTTCTGTTTGACAGCGAGACTTTTTTTCCTTTCCTCTTCTCAGTTGCTCCAGCTATACAAGGGTCCGGCCCGTAGCCAGGAATTTTTTTCGGGGGGGGCATGCGACTTCGCAAGTGGTTACATTTCAAATGAAGTTAAAGTATATATATATATATATATATATATATATATATATATATAGATATATATATATATATATATATATATATATAGTATATATATATATATAAGATATATATATATATATATAATATATATATCATAATATATATATATATATATATATATATATTATATTATATTATATATATATAATATATAATATATTATATATAAGATATAATATATATATATAATATATATTAAATATAATATATATATATAGTATATATATATATATATTATATATAATTCTCATAAGAAATTACCATCGTTTTATAAGGTCAATTTCAGTTTCCTTGCTTTTTGACTTAGGTGATTCAAAATATTTTCATTGCTGACTTCTGTGCTGAGATCTCGATTTGGAATTTGACAGTAAAGCAAAGACCGTTAATGCTATTCTTCTCCAACACTATTACCATAAATTACGTTTTCAGGACGCCTTAATGTCGAAAAAGGTTCTTTCTACTGTTTTGGTGGGATAAAGGCAATACTGCTAAGATATTCAAGAGTGTAGCAATGTTAGGAAACCTCCTCTTGTCACACAGCCAAAGCATCGATCGCAGTTTTTGGTTTTCATTTTCTAACAGCCATTTACGCTGCCAGAGACACCACTCTCCTTGTAAGTGTATCCTCGTGAGGGTCTGGAAGGTCGCTTTATGAAGAGGATTGTTTTTGTTCAATATGCTTATAAGGTACATTGCATTTTCTGGTAAAATATACTGAAATGAAATGTTAGTGGTTTCATGCGAGAGAAATCGATTCAGTCAACGAAGAAAATCAGATCATCAATAAACGGAATAAAACTGAGATGCGGTATATGATTCGGGATCTGATGTAGGAACATTACAACGATGTTTCTGGAACTTTCGTAGTTCTTGGAATTGTAATTTCAATACCTAAGCTGTCGCTTACA
>JABUQX010019830.1:30000-47500 GCA_015478945.1 Trachelipus rathkii
TAAACTCATAAAGAAAAAATAAGAGGGTACATAGATAACTATATTAAACGCTTTATCTTGAAAAAAGTTTATTAAATTTATTACCCATTAAGAAAGTCAAATGCAGTAAAGAAAAAAAAAAAAAACGAAACAAAAAAATAAAAAAAAAAAAAAAAGAAAGTTTATTCAAATTTAACCTATAATGATATACAAATGAATTCTTATTTATCTTTATATTTGAATTTACTAGGAATATATATATATATTGATATAGTATATATATATATTTATATATATTAGTATATTTTATATCATTTTAGGTATTTATGTATATGATGTGTATATTAGTAGATTAGGTAATTTAATAATTTAGTTATATATTTAGGGTTATATATTAAGTATATTATAGTATATATTGGATATAGGAATATGAGATGCGTATATTATATTATGATAGAGATGAGACGCGGAGCGAAGATGAATTCTGAGAGAGTTATTGAGAGATCATATTAAAAAGTCGGAAACTTGAATTATCATTAAGAATGTATTATTCCAGAAAAAACTAATTTCTCCTGCTTTAGTGTTCCCAACCTATTTCTAATGTTGATGTGCTATGCACAAGTCCGAAAGTTTGAAAATACCCTTATGATCAACATTAGCACTTTGATGATGTAGCTGACAATATGAGTAATATAGGTAGCAAACTGGCAGACGGCTTGTTGGGGGAGTCGTCAACCCTTCAAGTCGTTTGTCGGTACAGTCATATATTTTTTAATACTCACGTACGTTCATGGGTGTTTTTTTTTAGGATGAGGGGTGACATCTTTTGTCATCCCCGTTAATAACTCACGTACCTTCCTGGGGTGATTTTTTATATTTGACGTTTTGAAAGAGAGGGTTCACCCAAAGGGGAGTCCCCAATAGGTGGGAGCCCTTTTTTTCACATCCATTCGTTAGTTATTTTTAAGTTTGTGTATGTGTATGACACTGCCCTTTAATTTTATTCAGTTATTACTTCACGTTCTTTCCTGGGCTTTTTTTTAAGGCAGCAGTCTTGTCGCTTTTTCATTACATTTAGAATTTGCTTTTTGTTTACTTTGTTTATTTCATCGTCATTCTTTTGAATGACAAATCCTTCATCATCGTCATCGTCGTGTGAGTCGCGTTAATCGTTTTTTTTGGCAAACTTCGCAATCGTTGGTAGGCAGACCCCGTAAATCGTCGCAAGGTTGATTCGCAATCGTCGCAAGGTTGATTCGCAAACGTCGCAAGGTTGAATCGCAATCATCGCAAAGGGCCACAAAGAACCAAGCGCTAAGTTGAAATAACGAGAATTACGGACAAGTATTATATTTTACGAAAACATATCGTATTCTTATTAAAACTTACACCATATATTTCATTGAATCTCTGAGAACCACAGTATATTTTCAAAATAACCTTTCACTATCTATATAAATATACTGTTGTTATATATATATATATATATATATATATATATATATATATATATATATATTATATATATATATACTATATATATATATATATATATATATATATATATATATATATATATAATCAGCTTCTATAACCTTAATACAATATGTTTTTGAGCATTTATGTATAAAAGGAATTTTTGGTTTTAAATATTGTAAAAGAATGATGTACATCAAGGTTGGCCAGACCATCGACTAAACTATATTCTTTTACAGGTCTTAGCATTAAGACTTCCACTTCCACCGTAGGTGAAAATGGGGTTCTAAAAAATTAGGATAAGATGAAATCTTACCTAAAAATAAGAGCTTCAAAGTTTTTAACTCCCATGCTCCTATTAAACAACACAAATAACAGTTCATAGTTGTTCATGCTTTTAACAATAATACTTAACTTTTTAAATTTATAATAAAAAAAATTAATACTTTTTTAAATAAATAAAGTAAAAATATTTATTTAATATCTTGCCAGAATATGATTAAATATTTTATCTCCAAGGCATAACTATTATAATTTCTTTATTCCATATTATATATATATATATATATATATGATATATATATTATATATATATATTTTTATATAATATATATATATATATTTTTATATATATTTATAAAGAGATTATATTTGTATATAATAGTAAAAAATGCGTATATTCTATAATAAATAGAATATATAGATTTATGTAACTTGATATAAATATATCTTCAGATATATATATATATATATATATTATTTTTTTATAAAATATATATATATAATATATATATATATAATTATATATATAATATAATATATAATATAAATATATATATATATATATATATATATATATATATATATATATATATATATATATATATATATATATATATATATATATATATATAATATATATATATATATATATATATATATATATATATATATATTAGAAAAAAAACCCTTATATTATATATATATTATATATATAAGAAAAAATATATATACTATATATTATATATAATATATATATATATATATATATATATATATATATATATATATTAGAAAAATATTACTACGTTTAATTAAGAGTAGGAAACCTCAATATAATCCAGAATGCACTGCCCTCTCGCGGAGAGCTTTTAAATTTTTCGTTCTAAACGACACGTATAGAATATTATCCATACAGGGACTAATTCATAATATACAATTAAAACTTGTAAAATAATTATATGTTATTGAAATGTATAGTATTTCATATTGTATTTTCTTTATGATTATGCATTGTCTATTTCACATAACTCATGTTTATTTACAACAAAATCCTTTTGTTTTCATATTGTACCTAAACATTTTTCGATTGAGTGTGTACTTAAGAAAAAAAAAAAAATCTTAAAAATGCGAAGCTAGATAATTATTTTTTTTTTACCTTCAAAAGATAGAACTTAGAAAGCGTGGTGGCAAACTTGTATCATTCTAAAAAACAGTGTAAAACTTTTATATATATATATATATATATATATATATATATATATATATATATATATATATTATATATATATAAATATATATTATATATATTATAAAATTATATATATAAATATATATATTATATATATATATATATATATATATATATATATATATATATATATATATATATATATATATATATATATATATATATAATATATATATATATATATATACTATATATATATATATATTATATATATATATGATAATATATATAGATATATATTATATATATATATATAATAATATATATTAGTATAATAATATATATATATATTATATATATATATAGTATATATATTATATATATATATATATATTATATTATAATATATATATATATAAGTAATATATTATATATATAATTATATATATATATATTATATATATATATATATATATAGTATATATATATATATATACTTATATATATATATATAATATATATAAATATAATTATATATATAATATATTATATATATATATATATATATATATATATATATATAACTACTTCAGTAGTTCTTATCTGCAAATAAATGACAACTTTATGGCTCAGAAATTGTTCAACTTCTTCAGCGCTCGTGCTGAACTCCTGAGGGAAAACATAGGCCACAAAGGCATGGAGTAGGATCTAGGGACGTGAAGATATTAGTTTACGATGTTTTAAGTTACAAAAAAAAATTGGTAAATGTGTTTTTCTTCCTTATAAAGGCATGCTTTATTATCGATATAAAGTTTACTAATGCAAATAAATTTATCAAATGATCCACAGACCGATGAAATAGTCACAGGAATCAGAGATGTAAGGCGTCAAAGGAAATATGCTCTAATGTGACAAAAATATAAGCGCATAGGCGCTAGACGCACAAGATCTAGCGGCATTTGGAGCTTACTGCGCCGTGCACTCAGAAAAATTATAGGAGAGCCCTGCTCTGTATATATATATATATTATATAAGTAGTAGGAACCACATTACCGCCACACCCGTAGTTCCCCCACTTTCGAGGAAAAATAACTTGGCCATCTTGCTGACGACGAAAAAACCACCTGACCTTTTTTGGGAAAACCGCGACCTTTTTGAGTCTTCGGAATTTTACCTGACCTGACCTTTTTTGGGCCCCTAATTGTTTGGCAACCCTAATTTTTGGCAACCCTATTTTCGGGCATGGTACACCTAATTTTTGCAACCTTGGCGAAAGAAGGGGTGTCTCCCAACGGTGCGTTAAGCAACCGTTGTACGTACCCCACCCTAATTTTTCGACCCAACCCTTTGGTCTTCCATGGGTGTCAATTTTGCCCACCCTAATTTTTGGTAACCCTTTAGGGCTTAGCCCTTTTGATGTCTTACTTTTTTAAAATCCTGACTTTGCTCCAAAGGCTTGACAGATAACTCATGGGGTCATGTTGACCCACGGTAATTTTTTGTCCTTCCTTTAGGGACTTAAGCCCTTTTTTGTATGTCTTTAACACTTGTTTGACCAATATTCGGCTTGACCTTGCCAGATTACCATGTGTTCAACTTTGACAGACGCTGATATTTATTTTTTGGCCACTAGCCTGTGCCCACCCGTCACATTTATTTCGTTTCCTAACTTGAAACGTATGTATGATCTATCCTAAACTTGGAACACCTATCACACACACCACACACACACACACACACACAACACACCACACACACACACACACACACACACAAGATTTACTTACACTCACTCACAGAATTTACTTACACACGAGATGTTACTGTACATCTCACACAAGATTTATCTGTACACTGCACACACAGATTTACTTACACACAACACAGATTTTACTTTACACTCACACAGAATTTACTTACACTCACACACAGATTTTTACTTACACACACACAGATTAACTTACACACACAGATTTTCTTACACTCACACACAGATTTACTTTACACACCCACACGCACACAACAGACACACACACAACACCTACACACAACAGACAAACACACACACACACACTTACACATATACACACATTTACTATGACACTTAAATTTACCCATAGACACTTACTTTTACACTTATACACACGTACAAAACACACTACCAACCTTTGGTCTTCCATGGGTTCAATTTTGGCTCACCCTAATTTTTGGCCATCCTAATTTATTCGGCAGCCCTTTGAATTTTTGTTTTCGGCCAACCCTTGATGGTCTTCCATGGGATATGTTTTGAGAATCCAAATTTTTTCGGTCAACCCTTTTGCATTCCAGGGTACAATTTTGGGCATTGTAACTTTTTTGACATTGTAGCTTTTTTGATGGCTTTTGATGGTTCCCAATCACCATTAAGAAGTACTAGGATGTTTCTAGTTATGTTCTATGAGGTTATTCTATGAAGTGCCAAGTTGGTAGTAGCACATAGTGCCAATGAGTGCCACATAGTAGTGCCAACTGTGTAGTGCCACGTGGTTTTATCCTTTTCTAGCCGCCCCGGAGCCCTAGAATAAGGCCTAATATAGGTGTCTAGCCCTAGGTTATAAGGTATGAGGATTCGATTGGGTATGATTACAAAGCGCTAGGATGCTTCTTAATATGAGTTAGTCTTTTTCTATCATTTATAGCCTATATATATATAATATATATATTTACTTGCACACAACACCTACACAAATACACTAATGAGCAGACTTATATACCACACATCACTATGACACTTAACATCCCTATGACACTTATAAAGCACTTACATCTCCATAAGACACTTACCACTAATCCCAATTATTACCAGTCTATGACACTCACACATGAGCCATTACAACTTACATACATACACACTATGACACTTATAAGTACTGCATTTACACTCACCATAGACACTTTACACTAGGCCCATTTACACATTACGCTCAACACACACACAAACCACACCAACAAGTACCATTACACTACACACTGAAACTTTTGATGAACCTACAACATTTGATTGCCTCAGCATTGATTGCACTCAGCATTGATGCCTCAATTTGATTTGCGCTAACATCTTTGAAGGGATTATGAATCTAGTACTTTGATACATTTCTAACCTTTTCTAGATCTTTTTCATATCCACATCATAGAACAGAGCTAATATTGATGTTTTCCGTAGTCTTCATAGAGCGTTAACCACCAGGGCTCAGCATGAGCGCCACCCGCAAAGGCAGCCAACCCGCACCCGCAGGTGCGGTCTTCCGTGTCCGCGTCCCCGCCCGCGCGTGCCCCGCAGGCGCCAATATTTCCGCGTTAACCGCCGCCGCGCGTGCGCCCGGCAGGCGCCATATCCCAGCGCGTACCCGTCCGCCGCGTGCGCCCGCAAGGCAGCAATATTCCGGCACAATGAAAAATTATAGTATATTATATAATATACTATGAGTCACATTTTATATTCGATACTTAAACATTTTATTAAAAACATTTTCGCGAAACCTAAAACTGCTTTAACTTGAGATTTATCAGACAATCTTTTATTATTTTTACATTAATACTAATTTATAAAATTTGTAAAAATGTATGTAAGAAGATAAAAAAACCAGAGTGTCTGATATATAAACATTTTATTTTACTACAATTTGTACGAAATTTGATTAAAAACATTTATTAACATTACATACTTAAAGCAGTAAATCAATAGAGGTGTTTACTAACACCTTAGGTGTTAGTATGCGTTTGTTTTACTGCTTTACTGCTTTAACTCATATTTATGCTTTAACACTCATTATGTTTTTAGCGTGCTTTAATTCACATATTTTATTAAAACTACCATACCTTAAAGCAGTAAATCAGTAAATCAATAGAGGATGGTGTTACATAGCAACAAGGGGTTTAGTATGCTTTTTTTGTTTTACTGTTTACGGCTTTAACTCCATTTTACTGCGTTTAATCATGTTTTTACTGTTTTAACTCATGTTTTACTGCCTTTAACTCATATGTTTTACTGCTTAACTGCTTTACTGCTTTTGTTTTACTGCTTTTACTGCTTTAACTCATATATTTAATTAACATTACATACCTTAAAGCAGTAAATCAGTAGAGATTCAATTTAGAGGTGTGACTAACACCCAAGGGGGATTTAGTATGCTTTTGTTTTACTACTTGCTTTGCTGTTTTAACTCATGTTTTTACTTGCTTTTTAACTCATTGTTTTACTGCTTATAACCATATGTTTTACCGCTTTAACTCATATATTTATTAACATTGTTGTGTGTTATTTGTTTAGATGACTGTATGATTTCTTTATATTATTATTATTTTTTATTTATTTTTTATTATTATTTTTATAAATATTTTTTTTTTTTTTTTTTTTATTTATACTTAGTGTATTTACTTCATGCCTATTGTTATTATTATTTTAGAACACACAACAAACACGCACACACACACCACACACACACACACACACGACACACACACACGCACACTGCCTTACACTTATAACGTATAATTTATTAAAAACATTTTATTTTATTTATATATACTTAGTGTTATTTTACTTCATACTATTTTTATTATTATTTAGAACAACACATACACACACACACCACACCAACACACGCCCACTCACTTACACACATAAAGTATAATTTACTTAAAACATTTTATGTTTTAAATTAAACACCCGTACATTTATATTACTCATCAAATATAACTAAAATTATTTCAAGTTTCTTAAAACTTCATAATAAATCAATCATTATCTTTGAACAAAGAATTTATTATTAAATGTTTATTACTTTTTGTTTATAAATTTTATAACTATCAAGTTTTATAATAACTTTCTGACTAAAATTTTATGAAATTTTATTAAAAACATATATTTTACGTACCTTAAAAGCAATAAATCAGTAATCAGTAAGGCCACCCCCTAGCACCCCCTTCTACACCAAGCTAGGCCACGTTTTGTTCTATTGACTTACTGCTTACATCATCTTTAGCATGTAATAAGTATAAAAATAACAAAATAGTTCTTCTCTGCTAACATTAACATGTATTTATTAAAATCATTCTAAGTTTTATTTAAAAATATAACAATTATTCACTACATTTATATTATTGCGCTCGATGTTAACTAAAAAAATTTCCAAAGTTTTTTAAAATAATTCGGATTTTCTTTATTATTATTATTATTTATTAATCTATTACATTGACAATGCATCACGAGAAAACACAACAACCCGGCACTCCTTACAGATACGAAAAACTGACCTCTCTCTGATAAGATTCTGTTTTAAATGCACTATAGACTAAAATTTAGGGATAATCCTTTTTTTTAGCCCGGGGCGATTAGGGGCTTAATTCCAGGTCAAAATATATTTCCAAATGACCTTTTTCTGTAAAATGTTGGTGCAATAACTACGTAGGCCTAAATTTAGGATAAGCCTTTTTGTATCCCAGGTTAATTTAAGCCTAATACCAGGTCAAAATGTAATTCCAGTATAGACAAGAATCATTGTTATTATTATTATTTTTTATAAAATATTTCAAAATTTAAACATGCTGGATCGGTAAGATCTTTAAGCAGGTAAGAAGGAAAAGTTTTCCTTACTTGTGGATTGGTCGGAGTAATTCTTATCTCTATATGACCTCGAATGTGATGGTCGAGAACAAAGTAAAACCCTTTGAAAATTTACTTGTTCTTATTAAACTTATATTGTAGCAGGTTTCGTTTAAAATCATTAGCGATCCAATCTCATTTTAAAAAATCATAGTCATTTTAGCTGTTAAGCGCTGCACAAGTTATCTGAATTTGTATTAAAAGTGTTTTATTTTACTAAGTGTATATCATATTTATAAGAAATACATTAATTGAGGAATAATTATTAATTTCACTTAGAATAATAATAATTAATTCACCTAGATTTTATAGATAGATCACGCATGAAGCCAAAACGCCTAAGAGGCGTCCCGCAAGCGTCGACCCGGGTGCGGGAACCGACGCATGAACCGCCGGCGGACGTAATATTACTACGCGGTCGCGAAAATATGGGAGCCGTTGTATTTCAAAGTGGTAGGGCATTCATCCTAGAGGATGATATCTTCTTTTGGACACCGGCCCAATCAGTATGTATAATATTAGTTGTTGTACTGTATCAAGTATATTACGAACCTTATAACATATGTTCAAGCGCATTAGTTTATTTAAAGTCCTGGTATATCAGTGTTTATTACAAACCAAGGGAGATATTCTCGATGGTTGCCGAATGCATACAACATCTGATATAGAAGAGGTACGTGAACTTACATACTTCGATGTAATTTTGAAGTATAATGATATGATACCAATACTGGAAATCCATAAAGAGAAATTACGGTTTGTACAATGAGGGCAAGTTTATTATGCATAATTAAATACACACATTGTGTATTTAATTAATTAATTAATTATAGTAATTATGTAATAATATTTTAGATTAAACAACTTTTTTCATAACTTATACATAGAGAAGATTAAAACCGTAATTTCTCTTTATGGATTTCCAGACAAAGACAATAATAAAAATAAAAATAATAAAAATTTAATAATAAAAAAATAAATAAAAATAATAAATAATAAAAGAAATAAAAAAATGTATTAAAACAAAATAAAAACATAATGTAATAAAAATACATGCCTTGCAGCAGTAAAACATATGAGTTTAAAGCAGTAAAACATATGAGTTAAAACAGTAAACATGAGTTAAAGCAGTAAAACATGAGGTTAAAGCAGTAAAAGCAGTAAAACAAAAGCATACTAAATCCCCCTTGGGTTAGGTCACACTCTATTGATTCTTAGTGAATTTACTGCTTTAAGGTATTGTAATGTAATAAATATCCATGATTAAAGCAGTAAAACATATGAGTTAAGCAGTAAAAACATGAGTTAAAGCAGTAAAAACATATGTGGTAAAGCAGAAAAACATGGGACGTTTAAAACAGTATTAAAACATTTCGATGGGTTAAAGCAGTAAAACATGAGATAAAGAAGCAGTAAAACAGTAAAAACAAAAGCAGTACTAACCCCTTGTTGCTATGTTACACCTTTGATTTAACTGATTTACTGCTTTTAAAGGTATGTTAATGTTAATAATATTGAGTTAAAAGCAAAAAACATATGTCGTTAAAGCAGGGTAAAACATGAGGTTAAAAGCAGTAAAGCAGTAAAAACAAAAGCATACTAACCCTTAGTGTTAGTAACACCTCTATTGATTTATGGATTTACTGCTTTTAAGGCAAGTAATTGCTTAATATTTTAATAAAATTTCGTCAATTGTAGTAAAATAAAAAGTTTATATATCAGACACTCTGGTTTTTTTCTTACATCCAATTTTTTAAAAATTTATAAATTAAAAAGTATTTAAGTAAAATATAAAAGATGTCTGTAATGAGTTACAGTTTTAGGTTCGCAAAAATGTTTTTAATAAAAATGTTTAAGTATGAAATAAAAATGAAAGGACTCATTAGTATATATATAATATATAAATATTATATATATATATATATATATATATATTATATATAGATTACTATATATATATATATATATATATATATATATATATATATAAATATATATATATATATATATATATATATTTCATTCGTTGCGGCGAAATTGCGCCTGCGGGCGCACGCGGCGGACGGTACGCGGGCCATCGCGCCTGCCGACACAGCGGCCGCGCTCTCGCACGCCATGGCGTGAGTTGGCACGCGGCGGGCGGGACGCGGCGGGACGCACCGCGGGTGCGGGTTGGCTGCCTTTGCGGGTGGGGCTCATGCTGAGCCCTGGTGGTAAGCTTATGAAACTAGGGGAAAACATCAATATTAGCTCTGTTCTATTATGTGGGGTAGAAAAGGCTAGAAAATTGTATCAAGACAAGGTTATCAATCCATCAAAGATGAGGCATCAAAGTTGAGCATCAAAGGTTGAAGCATCAATGCTGAGGCATCAAAGTTGAGGCATCAAATTTGAGGCATCATGAGTTGGTTAAGTGTATCTGTGTGTGTTGTGTGTGTGTGTGTGAGGTAAGTGTTTATGGGCTAGTGTAAGTGTCTTATGGTGAGTGTAAAGCGCTTATTAAGTGTCATAGTGTGTTATGTATGTAAAGTGAAGTTGTCTCATGAGTGAGTGTGAGTTGTAAGTGTATATGGTTAGTGTAAGTGTCTATGGAGAGTGTAGGTGCTTATAAGTGTCTATAGGGTGTTATTAAAGTAGTCTCATAGTGAATGTGTGTATAAGTGTCATAGTGTATGTGTGTAGGTGGTGTGCAAGTAATATATATAATATAGCTATAAGTGATTAGAAAAAAAGACTAACTATAGTAAGAAGGCATTCCTAGCAGCTTGACTACACCAATCGAATGCCTATACCTTATTAACCTCATGGTAACACCTATATTAGGCTATTCTAGCTCAGGGGAGGCTAGAAAAAGGCTTGAAAAAAGTGGCACTCAGTTGGCCCTATGTGGCACTCACTTGGCCCTCATTGGCACTCAAAACTTGGCACTCATTGGCACTCACTTGGCACTCACTAGGCACTCTAGAATATCATAGAACACTAATAGAACATCCCTAGATACTTCTTACGTTGATTGGGAAAAACCATCAAAGCCATCAAAAAAGCTACAAGGTCAAAAAATTTACAATGCCAAAATTGTACCCGGAATACAAAAGGGTTGAACGAAAAATTTGGGTTCGCAAAAATTGATCCATGGAAGACCAAAGTTGGCCGAAAAAATTAGGGCTGCCGAAAATTAAGGATGGCCAAAAATTAGCGGTGGGCCAAAATTGACCCATGGACGACCAAAGGGTTGTAGTGTGTTTGAACGTGTGTATAAGTGTAAATGTAGTGTCTATGGTAAATGAAGTGTCATAGTGAATGTGTTTGTATAAGTGTAAAGTGTGTGTGTGTGTGTGTGTGTGTGGTGTTTTTTCTGTTGTGTGCGTGTGAGGTGTGTATAGTAAATTCTGTGTGTGAGTGTAATAGTAAACTGTGTGTGTGTAAGTAAATCTGTGTGTGTTGTAAGTAATCTGTGTGTAGTGTAAGTAATGCCTGTAGTGTGC
The DNA here is from genome assembly GCA_015478945.1 of Trachelipus rathkii. Taxonomy (NCBI): domain Eukaryota; kingdom Metazoa; phylum Arthropoda; class Malacostraca; order Isopoda; family Trachelipodidae; genus Trachelipus; species Trachelipus rathkii. The sequence continues at coordinate 42,056 of JABUQX010019830.1, forward strand.
AAGTAAATCTGTGTGTTGTGTTTGTAAGTAAATCTGTGTGTGAGTGTAAGTAAAATCTTTGTGAGTGTAAGTGAAATCTGCGTGTGTAAGTAAATCTGTGTGTGAGTGAGTGTAAGTAAATCTGTGTGTGTAAGTAAATCTGTGTGTGGATGTAATAAATAAAATGTGTGTGTGTGTGGCGGTTGTGTGTGTGTAGGTGTTCAAGTTAGGTTAGATCCATACATACGTTCAAATTAGGAACGACGATATATGTGACGGGTGGGACACGAGTGGCCAAAAAAATTAGCGTGGTCCAAAATTGACCATGGTATCTGGCAAGGTCAAGGCCAAAATATCATGGTCAAACAAGGTTAAGACATCAAAAAAGGGCTACGTCCCCAAAAGGAAGGACAAAAAATTACCGTTGGGTCAAATTGACCATGGTATCTGGTCAAGCTTTGGAGCAAGGTCTAGGACAAAAAAGTTAAGACATTCAAAAGGGCTAAGCCCCTAAAGGGTTACCAAAAATTAGGGTGGGCCAAAATTGACCCATGGAAGACCAAAGGGTTGGTCGAAAAAATTAGGGTGGGGTACGTACAACGGTTGCTTACGCAACCGTTTGGCGCAACCCTTCTTCGAAGGGTTGCAAAAATTAGGGTTGCCGAAAAAATTAGGGTTGCCGAAAAAATTAGGGTTGCCAAAAAATTTGGGCTGCCAAAAAAGGTCAAGGCCCAAAAAGGTGAAAAGGTCAAAAAAGGTCAAAAAGGTCAGGTAAGAAATTCGAGCTCAAAAAAGGTCGCGGTCAAAAAAGGTCAGGTGGGTTTTTCGTCGGTCAGGTGGGTTTTTCCTCGAAAAGTGGGCGGAGCTACGGTGTGCGGAATGTCGTTCCTACTACTTAATTATTAATATATATATATATATATATATATATATATATATACTGTTGTTGATGTTGAAGCTGCATTTGTAAAAATATATTTGTATTTTTACATTTATACCGTATGAGCGGGTGAGCTTATGGAGTTTTGCGAACTTATCGAGATTGTGTATAAATTAAAGCAGTTCCCCGGTTTACGACAAACAAGATGGATTTACTTATTGTCTAAGAATCGAAAAAGAGTCGATGAAACACTGTCAGGACTGAAATATTACTTTTGTCATTCAGAATGGATATCCCTAAGTTTTTTTGAATACACATTGCTGAAATTATGGTTTCATTCCTTTCATTCTCAGTCAGTTCTTTCACATGGTTGTTAAGAGAAACCCGAGTGAAACAATATTTCATTCATAGAAATATTGTTAGAAATATCCGATATGAAAGAAACATTACAGTAGAGAAAATACCATATGTTTTCACCACATATGGTTTGGAGGATACATAACAAGCTTGAAGAAGAAGAAGGTGTAAATTCTTTTAAGTAAAGACCTTAAAGAAAATAGCTGTGTTTTATGATACTTATTTAAAGTACTTTGGACAATGTTTAATCGCAATTTCAGATTTTGGATTTAAATAATATAGTGGAAACAAGAATTTTATAAGTAAATTGTTATTCAAATTGAAATATTGGTGTTGCTAATAAGGGACGTGAACCCAACTTTTGTGCAACCCACCAACCTTATCCCCAGCAAACACCCATAAAAAAAAAGGTTGTAAATTAATTTTTTGATTTATTTTTTTCATTTTGTTTTGTTATTTTTTTCTATATGAAGAAATACAATTAAATTTTTTTATTTAATTTAATTTGTTATTTTTCAAATTTTGCTTTTATTAGTCTTTGTGCTTATTTATTTTTTTATTATATTTCTTATTTTAAATTTCATATTTATTTTCACTTAACCCTTTTGTTTATTTCTTATTTAATTTGATTTTTGATTTATGGTATTTTTTATGTAGGAAATTAAATTAATTTTTTATTTCATTTTTTATTTTTGTTTTGTTTAATATTTAAACTTAATTATTAGTAAAATGGGTTTAACAAACAAAAGCTATTGAGCTTATTGCACTGGTTGAGGGGAATTCTGAATAAGTTCTGTCAAACTAATATTGGCTAGGAAGGGCTTCACAATTGACATCCCACCAAGTCATGCAGAGTGCCTTCATCTGCCTTCAAACGTTTGAGCTTTTAATATTTCCCGATCACTGATGAAGCTCCTCTGACAAACCTATTTAGTGCTTGAAATTAGAAGAATGGTTACTGATTCAGCAATACCTCTGCTACCAGAAAGCTTGTTGCTACAGCTTCTGTTTCCAAAGATTTATTGCTTTTATTTCCTTGGTAGACGTTTTCAGAAACCTTCGTTAAACAACTTTTATAAAACAGAAGCTGCTAATGTGTTTCAGATTAAAGAAAAATACATCCTGAGCGTATAACAGATAAAAATCTTTAACGTAATTTGTGATCCTAGGCCAATGCGCATAAAATTTCTTCAATAAAAATATCTGTCAATTTGTGAGTCAATTTATACAGTTAACGGAAACTGACAGATAAAAGTAATAAAATGGTGAAATCTGCAATTGAATTACGAAGAAAAAATGGTTACTTAAGGGGATAGCAAGAACGGTTCATAAAAGTACCCTTCTCAAAATTCTTTCGCAGATGAATATATATGATAGCATCTGAATGTCTTTATTAAATATTCAAAGAAGATGAGTCCCAAGTGAATGATTTCAAAGGATAATATACTAAAGCGGATGTTCAGCATCAAGTCAAATATATATATATTATATATAATATATATTATATATATATTATATATATATATATATATATATATATATATATATATAATATATATATAATAATATATATATATATTATATTATATTATTATTATTATTACACTAGCACTTTTGTCCCGCTTGAGGGGTAGTGGTGCGTACAGCCTCCCTCATTCACACCCCCCTCATCTCCCCATCACCCACCTCCTTCCACTCCCCTACTATCCCTCCCAAACGTCCGCTACCTCTTCCTCCCCATCCTCCCTGCCTCCAACTCTCTTGTATTCCATCCATACCACCTCCTTCTTGTCTCCCCCTTCCTCTCCTTCTTCCCATCCGCCTCCCAAACTCTTCTAACCACTCTCTGCTCCTCCATTCCTCACTAATATGCCCACCATCTTAACATTCCCTTCTCCGCTCTCCCCCAGACCCTTCCTCCAATCACACCTCTCCCTCACCACCCTATTCCTGATCCTCCTCCCTTCTGCTAACCCGACAAACCGCTCTCAACCCCTTCATCTCAAATGACTTCCCAAACTTTTTCCTGGACCAGCATTCAAATCCCACGTTTCAACACCCATAGCTAGCGACCTGCTGGTACAACAAGATTTTTTCGAGACATAACTCCTCTTAATTCCGTGATAGATCCCCCCCTTTCCATATTTCTCTCAGACCACTCAAACAATACTCATTATCATTCTATGTTCTATTTCTCCTTCTTTACCCCCTCCCCCCCTACCCAACTCCATCCCTAAGTATCTAAAAATCTTTACTTCTTCCAATACTACCCCCCTACTCTACACTCCAACCCTCCCCGCCTCCTCACCTTTCCTCTCCCTCAAACACTAACACTTTACTCTTACCTGGATTTAATTTAAGCCCCTTTTGTCCACACATTCTCTCAAACTCCCTCACCAAATACCTCAGCCCTTCCGCGTTCTTCGCCACTAGGGCAGTATCATCCGCAAACAGTATCATGTTCACTTCCCTTCTATCATTCCCATTCATCAATTCCACCCCCTCCCCTCCCTCACCATTCCTCTGCACACACTCTCCATAAACAAATTGAATAGCCATGGCGACATTACACACCCCTGCCTCAATCCTCTCACCACACCAAACATCTCACTCTCCCCTCCTAGCACTCTCACACACATTCTACTATTCTTATAAAAACGCCCTAATAATATATACAACTATATAGTGTATATATTTATATTTATAGTTATAGTTATAATATTGATGTATTATATATATATGTATATATTATATATATATATATATATATATTTCTATATATTATATAATGTATATCTATATATATATATATATATATATATATATATATATAAATATATATATATATAATATATGTAATATATATATATATATATATATATATATTGACTCAATCAAATTAGATACTTCGAAAAGATTTCTTTTTTCTCTTTCCGATAAAATCAGATAAAAACCTATTAATGTTTATAAGTACCATGTATACCATTCTCCCCCCTTCTTCCCAAACGCACTCATAACATTTTTTATAATTTTCTTTTAAATATTAATGTTTTTGTCTTAAATTTTCCCATAAAGGTCCTTTTCCAGGTTAGTTCCTTTCAAATCTAAGATACATTTTTATATTACCTACCTTCACGGAATTTACTAAACGGATTTGAAAATATGTAGTTTTTCTTTCTCCAAAGCATTTTCCATGAATTGAAATTATACTCTCTGGAGCAAAAACTTTTCCTTTTCATTTGTTGTCTGTTTCCTTTCTCTTATTTTGACCAAGAATTAATTTGGTTCCTAGACCAACTAATTTCCCTTCCAAAAAAATTCTAATAAAATCAATCCAGGACCTCCATCATTGCTTAACCCAACTTTCACAATGACATAAAGGGGTATAACCTGTACCCATTGGCTGAAGGTTAAAGTTTCCACTTCATTTGGGTTGTTCTTAAGTTTTTCTTTCATTGCAGCTCATTTCAAATATTTCTTGTAAGTTTCATGAAAATTGGTTAAGATATATACACACCCACATATATTATAATATATATATATATAATATATAATATATATATATATATTATATCTGTTATTTTATATATATATAATATTAATATTTATATATATATATATATATATATATGTGTGGTGTGTGTGTGTGTGTGTGTGTTGTGGTGTGTGTGTGTGTGTGCTCGTGCATGTGCTCGTCGGTGGTGTGTGTGTGTGTGTGTTCGTGTTTCTTTTATTCTGGTCCACGTGGAGTGTCTTAAGCCATTATTTTTCTTTATTGTATGACCCTGATTAAATCTCGACGAAGCGATACTTACTCCATATGCTGTCAATTGTTAGTCGAAGGTCATAGATATATATATATATATATATATAGTTATATATATATATATAATATATTATATATATAATATATATATATATATAATAATATATATATATATATCATATACTATAGGCAAAAGGAAGGGGGTTTGATGGCGTCTAGACGCCCCGAAGTTTAAAGTACTAAGCGATCAATTTTTTTTTATGGTTTAAGCCTCTTAATTTAATTTTATAAAAAATAATTATGAGTAATATATTAATAAATAGGAAACACATATATATTATTAGTGAAGATTACTTAGGTTTAGTTCCTATGGAAAGGATGAATGAGAATCTGTAGCTGAAGCAATACCTACGAGGGTCAAAAAAAACTAAAGACTTTCTGATTGCAAAACAATAGTTAATGG
>JABUQX010019830.1:55000-67500 GCA_015478945.1 Trachelipus rathkii
GTTATGAATAAAGTTTTGCTTAATTCTGTTAAATTTAACTTGACAGGGCTTTTAATTATTATTATTATGATATTATTATTATTATTATTATTATTATTATTATTTATTATTATTTATATTATTTATTATTATTATTATTTATTATTATTATTATTGATTATTAATTATTATTATTTATATCTATTATATTATTATTATTTATTATTATTTATATATATATATATATAGGATGATAGTTATATATATAATATATATATATATATATATATATATTATATATATCATGTGGCGTACCTTGAAGATTATAGTTGGGTAGGCAGCTCTATATATAGTATATATATATATAATATATATATATATACTATATATATATATATATATATTATATATTTATATATATATATATATATATAGGTATATATATTATATATTATATATATATATATATAAAATATTATTATTATTATTATATTATGTATGTATTATTATTATTATTATTGATTTATTATTATTATTATATTATTAATCATATTATTATTATTTACTTATTATTTATTAGGGTATTATTAATTATTATTATTATCATATATAATAATAATCAATAATAATAATGAATAATAATAATTAATATAATAATAATAATAGATAATTAATAATAATAATAATAATAATAATAATGGATTTTTTTTCCAATTCTAGATGCTTAGAAAGAGAAAAGTCGTCTGTTCATGACATTTTTTAAATAATAATAATAATAATAATAATAATAATAAATAATAATAATAATAATAATAATAATAAAATAAAAATAAAAATCAATCATAATAATAATAATAATAATAGCTAACCTTCATTCCAGGCTCTTTTTCCATCAAAGGCCTACAGTATACAGGAACAGGTACCGGGACATGAGAACTCTTGCACTGAGTTTGAGCGACATTTTGCGATCCTTCAATGGCTTTTTGATGCCCTTGCACTTGTCCTGTTTTGGCAGGCAAAGACCAACCGTATGCCTGCATTCGCCCATCATCTTTCTTAACATGAGCGCGCACCTGTTTGTATTGCTCGCGTCTTTCACTTGCTCTTCGCTGCTGCAATTTTTCAGACGAGCTGCCAGAGGGTACAGAAGAAGATGTTTCTTGAATAAGAGGCGTTGCCCCAAGAGATCTCATAACGGGAGGCTCTTCACTGCTAGCCCCAGCAACAGTTTCACTCACACTTTTGTTGATACCAAGCGATAGAGATATAGATGCAGAAAAGAGAGAAAAAAGGAGTAGAAAGACAAAGGCAGGCAATTTAATTTATAGGAAGCATAAATCAGAATAGTTAGAAATATTAGGAAAAGTTTTGAGTTCTCTTCAACGGAAGAAAAAATCAAAAAATCTGCTTTTTTCCCCACCCCACACAAACGTCTTCTTATCCTTTATATTAGTCCCGTTGGGACTGGGGGAAAAGGCATGTGGGGGAACCGTTTTTGATGTTTTTAAAAAAAGGAAAAGGTTGGTTAAAAAAAGAGTGTCCTTTAATTCAAGAAACAATTTCCGATTCGTCGTTTCTTCTTTTTAAATGTAATTTTTGATTTTTGGTTTGACCCCAAACAATTTTTGTTTCGTGATTTTATTGGCTTGATTCTTGGCAATTAAATTTTCGCCCCGGTTCCCCTTTGACCTTATTTACGGGTCAAGCGCAAGATGATATTTGCCCCACTCCAGAACTTCCTAAACGGACTTCCTGAAACCCGTTAAGCAAAAAAAAAAACCCCACCCCCATGGGCGCTACCAGGGGGGAGCTTGATCAGATAAAAGGGTCAAGTGCTGGGATTTCTTTCCCGTGGGCTCCGAGGAGAAAGGCTTTATTTTGGAAAATCTCTAATAAATCTTATTCATTTCCCCGAGGGAAATTTGAAAGGGGGATTTTTTCCGTTAACCCCGGGGATGGGTTACAAACGGAATAGTTTTATGTTGGGAAAGTTCTGAGAGAAGATTTGGTAGAGAAGTTCTCTTGATCCAGGAGGGAAAAAAATGGGTGTTAAAATTTTAATTCAAAGAAAAAAATTGATTTTTTTGTAGTCTTGATTTTAAAAAGGGGTCCAGTAAGAAAGGCCTTTTTTCCTTAAACTGGGCAAACTGGGGATAGTCCCGGAGGGATTTCTTTCATTGGTTCGGAGGAGGGACAAAAACCAAAGTTCAGATCTTCTTGTTTCATTCTGTTCCAGGAACTCGGTCCAGGACGAAAAGCGATTCAATTTTAATTAACCCTGTTGTGGGAAAGGAAAAAGATCTATTTTTATTGTTTCCTTAGAAACTGTCCTTTTTTTGACTTCTTCCCACAGTGGATTTTTCAAAAAACTCCAAATTCGAAACGACCCGGGCCCCCAAGCTCCTTTTCAAAAGGCCACCTTTCATTTCATCTAATCGATAAGACCCTGGGAAAGAGTTTTTTAATCTTTGCCCCCGATGCTTTGGTCATGTGGAATAGATTTGGCTTTGCTGGGGAACCTTCCCAACGACCTGTTTTGGAGGAATAAGGGGGCGAAACCCTGTTGCGGAGTAGGCGGCCCAGGAAGCCGCTTAGGGAAAAAACCAATTTTTTTCTTGGTTTTATGATTTCCTCCCGAAGAATCTTGTGGAAAAATAGGGGACAAATCCGATAAATTCTTATGTCAAAAAAACTTATGTTAGTGGCAATTTCTTTTTTTTGTCTATTTGTTAAATTATTTTTGGCTGGGGGTATCTCTGCCCTTAAAAAGAGGGGGGGCCAGACCCCCCCGCCAGTATTCCCCCCCCGGGGGAAGATAATAAATTTATATTTTTAACTAAGTGGTTAGATCTATTCTTTTTTGGGCAACCAAAAAAAGGAGGTCAAAAATGTTTCCGTGGGAGGTTTTAAAAAGGGTAGCTTTGGGACTTTGGGGCGAGGAAGAGGGTTTCCATTTAATTTTTTCATTTAATTCCCCGAACCTTTTGTTTGTTAGGTGCGCTTCATGAAAGCAAACCTTTAAAAAAAAAAATCATTTTTGTTTAAAATACTTTGTTTTTAAAAGTTTTAAAGAGGTTCCTTAAGAATATTCCCACGGGACGGTTTCGTGTGTTTTGGTCGTTTTTAAGGCGGGGCATTTTGTTATGATCGTAAAAGAGGTTTAATAAGATTCGTTTTTTAAAACCCCCTATTTCGGGTTTGTTTAATATGTATTTCTAAAAAATAAAGTGGCAAACGGACTAACCCACTCGTTAAAAACGTAACCTTATGGTTGGAATTATTCAACTTTTAAAAGTTTTGCAGTTGAGGGGAATAGTCCCTTATTTTTTTTTAAAAACTTAACTTTTTGAAACTTTATTTTTCCTCTCTTGCCCAATTATTTTACCCAAACTAATTAATTCTTGGAGGGGGCAAAAGGGGAAAAACCCGGGGCTTTTTTTACCCCAAAAAAATTAATAGTCGTTTTCAAGCTTTGGTGAAGGGAAAAGGGGGCCGGCAATTTTTTCTCAAATGTCAGCTTGTTTCATGACAACCGGTAACATCCGGGAAATTAGGGCCAAAAATAAATTCGTCTGGGCCTTAGGGGCCTCAGGGGGGGAATTTTTAAAAAAAACCGTCTTCAAAAATAGGTCTTATTTTATGCCTGTTTTGGCATTTCGTAATCGTTTTTTTTTCCACTAAAAGCTTTACTCATTGGCAAAAAAACACCCGGGGCAAAAAATTTAATTAAAAATAACCAAAAAAAACCGGAGTCGTTTTGATCGTTTTTAATAAATATATTATTATATATATATATATATATATATATATATATTATTAATAATTATTATTATATATTATTTATTAATATATATATTATATTATATAGTATATATAGATTAAATATTAATATATTAATTATATTTTTATAGAAAATATATATTTTATTATATAAAATTATTAATAGTATTATATTATATTTTATTATTATTTATTTTTGTGATAGGGGATAATTTAAAACCTTTCTCCTACCTGGGGGTTTTGTCAAAAAACTTCGCACCCCTCGCTTTGGATAAAAGCAGGCAATAGTACTTACCTGACCACGGATTGAAGCTAAAAAACAAGAAAATCCCCAACCGTTTTTACTTCTGGGAAAAAGATTTTACCTAATGCTATTTTTCCAGAAGATGGCAAAAAAGGCCCATGTCAGTACTTAAGGGACGGTTGGAAACCTTTTTGGCCCAGGAACTTTCCCCTGGGCTCCACACTTTTCTTTGGGGGTCAAGGGGGGGGTTTTCACCCAAACAGGGGGTTTTGATTGCAGGGAGAGGGCCAATGGGTCATTTCAGTTAAACCCCAAATTTTAGGAACTGCTAAACCAACAACCTTTCTTCCAACAGTTCGTAAAAAATGTAATTAAAGGTCACAAGGTCGAAGTTTTAACCCTGGGGCATTGGGGGCCTTGTTTCTTTCTGGTGAAGGATAGCGTAAATCTTATTTCAGAAGTTTAAAAAAACCCGGGGTTCGGATTTTCTTTTAGGCGCCATCGGGGGTTTCAAGGGGTGTTGGTTAAAAACTCGGCCTTTGTTTTATTTAAAAAAACAGCGAGAGTTGCGGGTTTTCGAAAAACCCAGGGGCAAGGGGGAGGTTTAAAAATAAATTCCCTTTAATTCATTTTACCCGGGAAGTAGTGGGAAGGGGCGTTGTTGTTTTAAGCAAAGGTTGTCTAGATTTTATTTGTTAATTATATAATATTATATATTTATTATTATTTATATATAATTATATTATAATATATATATAATTATATAATTATATATATGTAATATTATTATTATATATAATATAATATTATATATTATATAATATTTTATTAATATATTTTATTATATATAATTATTGCATGGAAATTTGGGGGGCCAGAAATTTAAATGTGCCCCCATTTTTTGCTTTACCTCCAAAAAAAGGGCTTTGAAAGAACAAAGAAAGTGGGAGAAACATAGAAAATTTGTTATAGGGGATTTTTATAATTTTAAAGAAAGTTTAAAGAAAAACCAAAGGGAACCACCCAACGGAATTATAAAATATTTCCTTGGAATAGAAGGAAGTTTCAGAGAAAAAAATTAGGAAAAAAAAAAACCATAAACAGAAGGGAAAAAAAATAAAAAAAAAAAAGGGGAATATAGAAAAGGATTAAAAAAATTTAAAATTCTTTAAAAATCCCCAATTTTTGGAAAACCCCAAAAAAGGGGGAAACAAAAAGGATATGGCCAAAAGTCCATTTAAAACACCCCTTGGTTTGGGAATTTCCCGGGCGGGTGCTTCTTTCATTGCGGTCATTTATGGGTTGTTTGGGGGAATTATCGGACTTGGTGCATGAAGGTACTCTTAAAACAAAGCTGGGGATTTTTGTTACGGAAACAGGGGAAAATTCTGCAAAGGCCCACCCAACAAGGATTTATTTTTGTTGACCTATTAAATAAAAAAATTCAAATGTGATTGTTGAGAGATCCATGTTATTTCAGGAAAAAAAAAGGGGAGGAAGGGGAATGGGAGGTATTTGGAAGGGGGGCAAAAAGAGGGAAAGATTTTCACTCTGACAATTGGTGCTTCTTCGATCATTTGCATGAGTTTTGCAAAGTTCTGCGTCGAACTTTTACAAAAAAATTAGTAAAAAATGGACAATGGGACTATATAAGAATACTATTTTGAGAGAGTTTGATCCAAGATTAAAAGAAAACAAATGAAAGGTTTGGAAAACATATCTTGGAAAAATAAGGGAATTGCTAAGGCATAACTGTTGTGTTTGAATCAAATCGTTGGTGTTGAATCCGCCGAGTTCCACACCATGGGGGATTTTTTACAATGGAAAAGAAAACCCCATTTACACTTTTGCCGAAAACACCATAAGAAAAACCCATCAACTGTTGAATTTTTGAAAAGCCATTTCATTGGACACTTAACCGAAAATCAAAATGAGGGTGATTGATTTTAAAAGGGGATGGGGCTTAAGAAAATTTTGGAAGGACGAAAAACAAAACCCATCCTCAGCAAGCCCCAAAAGATCAAAAGCCCCTTTCAGGGGGAAACCCAAAACTGGTGTTGTCCAAAAAAGCCCACCCATAGAAAGGGGCAAAAAAAAACATAAGGTCCAAAATGCAAAGAATTAGTTACAATGAATGGTTCCCGGAGAATCGGATGATGTGTTCACATATTTTTTCTGAATGCCGAGGTGGGGTTGCGTTGCTGAGGGGCTCATTATTTTTTACTGAAAAGAACGACAACAAACAGGGGCATATTGCAGGATTGGATCCCCAGTTTTCAGGATTATGTTTAGGAAAAATTCTTTGGACATTAGAGTTAGGATGAACAAGGAGTAAAACCCACTGGGGAAACTTCAAAACACCCAAAATAATATAAGAAAAAAAAATTTAAAACCAGGTTCTTTTAGATACTTTTACGGATTACACAATGATCCCCCAAACGGACCGGCCACAAGTTTTCAACCTTTCATTTAACCCAAACCCAAAAAAATAGTCAATTTTTTATTTAACAAAAATGAGAAAAAAAGGTTGGAGTTTCCCCGCTTGGGATTTGGCAGGTGTAGTAGTTTCTACGGAAAAGGAAAAAAAAGGAAATTCTAAAATTATCAGGGGACTTGGAGTTATCGCATTTAAATCTTAAAGAAGAAAATAATGAGATATCTACGCGCTTCCGTCCAGTTAGCACAATGAAATACTCTGGCAGACTTGTATGATTTGAATCAACTTTAAAAAAAAAAAAAAAAAAGCTTGGGGAAAAAAAAAATACTTTTTGATGGAGGAAAAGCTTCCCGTTACAAGGTTTTTGCAAAAACCACTGGAACAAGGGCGTAGTTCTAATCTGGGGACAGTTGATCAAAAAAAGGAGTTTAAAGTTGATACTAAAGGAAAACTTTGTAAGCTGGGGTTATTGGTGGGGAAAAGACACGGAAGGGAAAAGGAAAAATATAATGTAGGGTTGTTCTTAGGGAACTTTGGGGAGGGTCCGGGGTCCCCGAAACCAATTTCCCAAATTAAAGTTTAATAAAGAGGGGCAGTAATATGCCTTGTAAACCCAATAAGGGGAGTTTTGGAAAAAAAAAAAGATATTAAATTATTATTATTTTATATATATATAATTGATTATTATAATTATATTAGATTGTCATATTAATTATATCCTGATATATATACAATGTTTATTATATTATTTAAAATAATTTAAAATAAATGATATTGAGATATATTTATTTATTATTCTAATATTAGATATTTATATTTTTAATAATTATTTATTTAATTGTTATTTAAATAGAATATATTATATTAATTATATATATATATATAATTATATATAGTTTATATATAATATTATTATAATATATATATTTAATATATATATTTATATTAAATATATTATTATATATATTATTATATAAGTATATTATTTATTAATAATATATAATTTTAATATATTTATATATAATATTATATATATATATATTTATATTTTAAAATTTGTGGGAGAAATTCCCATTATTTCAAAACTTGAATTCGTGACATATTTGTCACTTGTCCCAGTTTTTTTGTTGGGACAATTTTTAAATGAAAGACCCCCAAAGAGATTCCTTGTATTTTACCCGTCCTTTATTAACTTTTTCTTCAATGGAATTCTAAAAAGGGAACTTGGGAAAAAACACAAAGGGGTTTAAAGGGGGAAGGATTTAAAGGGGCCAGAAGGCTTTTTTTGCTTCCCCCAAAATTTTTGACTGTTGCTAGAAATATGTGTCCCCAAAATTAAAGGTTTCCCATAATGTGGTTTTTTCACATTTAAAGTTTTAACTTGGGTACGTTAAGAGGGGGGGAAGAAAAAATTTAAAAAACTAAAAACTTTTTTTGATTTATTTTAATATATTATTATAAAGTATTTTATATATATTTATTATATATATTTTAATGATTATATTATTAAAGTTTATTCTATATTATAGATTACATTAGTATATAATTATATTATAATTTGTTAATTAGGGCATGCTGAAATTTATATTATTATTAAAATAATTTTAAAAAATATATGATTATATATATCTATATGTAGATTTTATATGTAATTTATTTTCTATATAAACGTTTAATTTCTATGGTGCAGCTGTCTATCCGTATTTTTTATAACGAGATAAAATATTAGATTTATATATTATTCCTATTGAGTGATATCCTATATCTTAATATTATAATATATTAAAGTAATTATTTTATATTATACTTATATATATATATAGATTTTATTTATATAATATCATAAAATTATTATATATTTAAATTTTTTATTTTTATTATATATATATATAATTTCTAATTATTATATTATTTAAAATATTTTATAAATATTATTATATTAATAATTTAAGGTTATATTTTAAAAATATACATGTTTAAATTATTAAATTTATAAAAATTTAAATTTAAATTAATTTTTTAAAATATTTTTAAAATACAAAATATAATTTATTAAATATTTATTATTAATAATAATAGATATTATATTGTATATTATTATTTATATATTATATATATAAATAGAAGCTGAAATTAAAAAAAAATTATATTTCTAGTTACTTTCCAGAAACGAAATAATTAAAGATACCATATTGAATTTAGTAAGCAAATGAGCTTCTGACGATTTATTAGCTCGATGTTTACGACGATATAAGTTAGTAAAAATATTAAAAATTATTATTTAAAAATAAATAAAATTTTCTTTGTATCTTCTCTATATTTATTTTTATATTAATATTATTTTTATATATTTTAGGAAAATAAATTTAATTATATTATTATATATAATTTAATTACTATATTATATTATATTTTAGATTATATATTTTTATGATTATATTATTATTATATTATAATATATATATAAGTAATATTTTCATTACTACCTTTCGGGGGCTTTAAAACGAAACCCTCTGTTTAAACGGATTTTTCGGGGAGGGGCAGCGGGGAACAATTTTTTTAAAAAAGTTTTTTCCCGCGTTGAAGGAATGGGAAATTATGGGGCCAATGATTGGGGAACATCTCAAAAAATTCTTTCCGAGGAAACCATTTTAAAAGTTGCAAAAAGAATGATCACAGATAATGGTTGTGGCGGCTGATGTCCAAAATTGGACCCTTGAATGGATACTTGGTTTTGCGTAAGTATGTGATTTTGGTGAATGATATTTTGTTGCGATAAAATAGGTGGAGGAGGCTGAGCGAGAGAAATAGGAATGGTGTGTTGCGTAAGGTTATTAGGAGTAGGATAATGATTCACGATATGATTTTCGTTGCGAATAATACTATTTTGAGTTAATACTAAGGTTGGCTTTTGAACGGTACATTCCATTCTAGGAAAGACATTGTTAGGGATAGGAATCTGAGTTGGGTTTTGAGATGGCCTTGGCACTTGAATTTGAGTTACAGGAATTTGGGGTGAAAAGTTTAGAGGTCTTACCGATGATAATGATGATGCTAACGACGTTGGAGGACAGGTGGGTGAAGAGGAGGAAGGGGCGGACGCAGCAGGAAGAGGAACTGGAGTCACATGATTTACTATATTGGTTTGAGAATTATGAGACTGAGATATGGAAGCAGTAACATTTACAATTTTAGGGTTCGCTGGAACTGACGTTTCCAAAGTAGTTGTGATTACATGGTCACCATTTAAACCTTCCCTAAGGACAGTTTTTGGTGCCTCAGATGTGTCCATCATATGGTCATGCATCCCCCCCTTCCCAACCCTCCAAAAACCCCAGGGTTTATTTCGTTTCTTCAGGATGACCTTATTAGAAGGGATGGTAAAAGACCTTTACGAAGAGAGGAAAAAGAATGAAAAAGAAAGAGGGAGAAAAAGAAGAAAAGGAAAACCTTAAATAAAAATTCAGCAATTATAAAATTATCACAACACCAAAAAAAATTTGTCAACTCGGCTAAAAAAAATCTTTTTAAAAACTACTTTTTTTATTCACCAAATTCAAAAGGAGCCAATATTTTAAATTTGCGATCAGAATTCGTTCAAGAAAAAACCCAAAATCTACAAACAAACTGCTACATTATGGGCAAGTTCCAACCGGGGTCGAAGGCTGATATAGGAACGAATCTCTCATTTTCATTATAATTAAACAAAATATGATACCATGCAAAATTCACTGGCAAAGTCAAAATCCGAAGGATGTGGAAAAAGTTTGAGATATTGAATGATTGTATATTTATTTAAGGGTATGATATGATGTTTTCTCTTTTTCAGTTGTTAACACGAAGATCACTTTAGATACGATATTTCCCAAATTCCTTATTTACGCAAAAAGAAATAATATTTTGTATATATTCTCCTTTTAAATAGAATTATAAATATTTAATATATATGATTATATATATAATATATATAATATATATATATATATATCTACCACCGAAATAAAGAGAAATATATATAAGTAAACATTTATCCTTTCATGGAAAACTTTTTAACTTTTTTATCTTTCTCAATAACCATATTCAAGCAGAAAATCAGATCAGTTGATAAAATGGACTGATCAAGTTACGAAAGAAAGAGGTACGAAAATATTAACTCTATTAAAAAATTTATTGCTATGAAAAACAGGTAAACAAAAACGTATGCTTTGGCAGGGTGACGAAAGAATAACTTGCTGTTAGTGAGACTTTACCGATGAAAGAATTCATATACTGGTAAAAATAATGTTTTGGTATAAAATACCTCCGATTGGGTTTTATAACATACTTATAAAACGTAGATCTCTGGTTTAATTTCAATAACCTAAAACTAATCAGGATAGTTCAAATTCTCGATAATGGACAACGCCAGTATGGTGCTAAAATATTACTTTTATTATACAATAATGCAGTAATATTCTTAATCAAATAATGTAACCACTTGCTTAACATTGTTTCTCTTGTTTTAAGATTTTGCAATTCAGAAAATATCCCGAGACTTCGCGGTATGTCGGCGCTGCCAAACAAAAGTTTTTCAAAAAAGTAAGAATTTATAGCAAATAATACTTCTTGTTTACACTTTATAATTTAATTCTAAAGAGATTCTCATGTAATAAATATTTGTATGAAAAAAAAACATTTATCTGCACCATAAGATATATATATAAATAATATATATATAAAATATATATATTATAGAATAAGCTTTTTATATGTAATATATATATATATATATATAATATAATATAATATATATAATAATTCTATATAATATATATATATATAGAATAATATATATATGCTTTTTTAATCCTTTCTGCTGATTTTTTTTTAATTAAATTGGAATTAAAATGTATACAAAGACGTTGACAAGGTGTATGTAAATAATAAATGCCAAAAATTTAATTAGCATTTTTATCGAAAAAGAAAATTCTTTAAAGGAAAACTATAGTAAAAATACTAACAAATATAAACAAAAACAAAAATATTTTAATTAATATATTTAAAACATTATAATAAGAAAATATTTTTCCTATGAAACTGAAACCCTCACTAATATATATATAATATATTATATATATAATATTATATGATATATATTACATTATATATAAAATATTATATATTTATATATATATTTATAATATAATATATATATATTCTGTATATTGGTGTTTTATCTGTATAACTAATATATATTATATAGAATGTAGAATATTTTATTATATATATATATATCATAATATATATATATAATATATATATTATAATAATATAATATATATAATTAAGAATATATATATATATATATATATATTATTATATATATTTATATATAATATATAATCAAATAAGGTTGAGTTCTTTCGTCCATACGTCCTCTCTCTATAAATACCGTTCTGAATTAGCAACGACGCTCCGCCTTAAACAGACCTTCAACAGACCATTTGACTTCTTCTACCTACTTCGCCTTTGATTAAGAATGTAAAACAATGACGTGGATAGAACGTCACAACTAAATAATCCTTTAGTAAATATTATAAGCTAGCATTTGCTCTTTATAAAACTTCTTTTAATAGACCTAATACGAATAATCATTCGAATACGAATTAACATTCTTTCCATATATATATATAATATATATATATATAATATATATATATAGTATATATAAATATATATAAATAATCAAAATATAAATATATATAATAATATAATATATTATGATATATATATATAGTGAACGGCACATTAGCTGACAATATTCTCGAATATATATATATATATATAGTATATTATATATATAGGTAATATATAGTATAATAAATAGTATATTATATAGTATTATTTATTTATATATATTATATATATATATATTATATATATAATATAGAAACGGCACATTACTGAACAAGAATTCATTTCGATATATATATATATATAATATATATTATATATATAGATATATATATATATATTATAATATATATATAATAATATAATATATAATATAAATAATATTAT
>JABUQX010019830.1:72500-92500 GCA_015478945.1 Trachelipus rathkii
ATATTATATAAATATAGTATAATTATATATATTATACCTATATATATAAATATATAATATATATATATTATATTATATATAGATATATATATATATAACTATAATCTTCACATTGCGCTACGTTAATGAGGCTCTGCAACGCTCCTTACAACAATATTTCCATAACAATTTTTTAATAGTGAAACTTGTATATAAACCAAATACCTTCTCAAATACAACCATACATAACTTTAAATCACAATTCTAAAATAGTTTTGTCCACAAAGCAAAAATCAATAGAGTGTCGTTGAGACCCAAACTTGCCTTCCTCTTGCACCTGAGCAAAACAACGACACTGGATCTCAACTTTGCTCGGCTTTGGAAATTAAAAGAAGAACATAAATCAATGAGATAGGATAGTCTATAATATGCCAGATCTCTCTCTCTCTCTCTCTCCTCTGCCCCTCTCTCTCTCTCTCTCTCTTCCTTCTCTCTCTCCTCTCTCCTCTCCCTCTCTCTCCCTCTCTCTCCCTCTCTCCGTTCTCTCTCCCCTCTCTCCTCTCATCCTGCATATACACATTATTTAAAACTTTGAATACACTATACTATACTATATATACTAATACTAATATTATATATATATAATATAGTAAATAATAAATATATATAAAATATATATAATATTATCAAAATCACATGTCTTTACCAAATCAAAAACCATGCAAAAATGTCTTTCCTCCTATTATCGCACTCGCCCCTGTGCAAATCATTATAATAAATATAATACTATGATTAACTATATATATATATATATATAATATAAACATATATATATATACTATTATATTATATATCAAAGCTGCCGGTCCCATAGAAGTAAGGAACGCAAAGCAACTTCCCTATAAATTAACAGATAACTCTTCCAAAAATCTCGCAAATACACTCAATCAAACAAATATATAATTATCTACAACTCTAATCATCTCTATTTATCAATTTTTCATTTATCTCGTTAATCACATCAATATATTGAATACATACTATTGCTACCAACTTAGTCCTTGTCGATTTTTGGTGGTGTGTGTGTGTTGTGTGGTGCTTGTGTGTGTGTCTGTGTTTGGTGTTGTGTGTGCTTGTGTGTGTGAGAGAGAGACCAAGAGCAGAGAGAGCAGAGAGAGCAGAGAGAGAGAGAGAGACCGTGAGACGGAGACGAGCCAGACGAGAGAGCACGTGTTCTGACTCATCACAGGAGCCAAACTGGACAAACATTCTTACAAGTATCATTTTCCGCCTCGAATTCACTCTGTTGCTTTTTTCTTGTTTTTTAAATAAATCACTGGTTTCATCTTAGTCTTGCCACCAAAAGCCACATTTTTCTCTCACTTAATAATATCTAAATTATTAAAAACCAATAAAATCAATTAAAAATTTGTACATAAAATTTCAAATTTACTTTTACAAAAATAAAACCACGATTAATCGTATGTAAGCTCACCTCGAAGGGAAGCTTTGTGTTATTCCTTACCTTCGCCGCGCTCACGTCACGTGACGTCACCTGATTTCTGAGAATTGCATCCTTGGCACATTAGAAATTAACACAATCGAACGTAAATCGTCAATCTAAACTCAATCAATATTATCTTTTAATCAATCCCTTGCTATAGTGATTTTTCAAATAAACTTTGGAAACAATATTAAAATCTAAAGTAATATTTCTTTTAAATCAAAGAGGATCTATTTACCCGAGCGCACCACAATAGTTAAACAAAAATAAATAGTAAGGACTTGGAAATTATCCTTATGTAGCGATTTATATACTATATATATATTATATATACTACACTCACTACTCCATATATATATATAAATATAAATATACTATTATATATATATTAACTATATAGTATATATAATATAAGATTATATATACCAATATAATATATATATAATATATACTGGTATATATTTATAATTTTGGATCATACATGGTCTTATCAAACACTCTAAACAGTCCTCATTCTTGCTCACATTCATGTGCAGAAAAGTCGATACCTTTTGATACGCCCTCTTTAATCTGTGAACTGAATCATAATCTTTATTCTTAAATGAATATAAATTTAAAAAAGTGAAGACAAATGTCATTGTGTATAATTGAAATAACCTATTTAAACCAAATTCGGCTTTCCTATCTAAACGGCTAAAAAGAAAGGCATTCTTTTAAATTCCAGACCTTTGCATAAATCTCGCACCTAGCAAAAATCATCCTAGCATTAATAGCTACTTGAAAAAAACTTAAAGAAATAAAAACCAGTCCATTATACTAACAGTAATAATTTAATTTAATCAAGAAAATATAGAAATTAGAATAACACAGCACACACACACACACCACACACACCACACACACACACACGCATACCTAACACATCACACACACACACACAGCATCGACACACCACAACACACACACACACACACACAACACAGCATCCGGATACACTATAAACATACACATAACACATACACACACACACACAGCACACACACACACATATTATAGATATATATATTATATTATTATTATATTATATAGTATATATATTATATTATAATATATTATATAATTAGATATATATAGTATGCTTCGAATTTGCTCCCCATCGACGCTAATTCCTCCCAGCCGCCGCCATAATATATATATAATATATAATAATATTATATTATATATATATATATAGTATATATATTATATATATATATATAGTATATAGATATAATATATAATAATGTATAATTCAACATTAACTTCATAAGGTTCATTTTCCAACACTTTTATCATATGGTGCTTTATATAGCATTCTATTGCATGTTGTCTAATAAGGGTGTACATTCTTTGATCTGTGTTAACCCCATAAGCCTTCCCTGCGCAAGATCAGCAAATATATATAATATAATATTATAGATATTATATATATATAATATATATATATATATAATAATATATATGATATATATAATATACTTATATATTATATAGTATATATTATATATATATTATATATATCATCATATACCGGTATATATATATGTATAATAGTATTATATTATATATATATATATATATAAGATAATAATTTAGTATTATATAGTAATATATATATATATATATATATATAATATATATAAATACATATATTTATATACCTGTATATTAGATATATATATATAATATATATAATATATAATAATATATATATTATATAATATAATAATAGTATATATTATAATATAATACATTATATATATACCGGTAATTATATATATTATAAAGTATATATAACATATAGTCCGTATAGTATATATGTTATATATAATATATATATATATATATATATATATAATATATATATATATAATATATATAATATATATATATATTATAATTATATAGTATATATATATATACTGGCTTGCTTATTAACTCTATGTTAAAAACTATATCATATATCTGATAACGGATCCGTGGGTCCGTCCTGTTCGCACCCTGATATATATTAATTAGATATATATAAATATATTAGTATATGATATATAATATATAATATATAATATATTAATATATATAATATTATAAAATTAATACTATATATAATATATAATATATATAAATATATATATAATGGGATGATGGAGTTACTCGTTTGAACATCAACCTTAATTGTAATTGGGACATAAGTTTAAACAGTAAAATATAAATTTACCATATTTTGAAAAGTAAAAAATTTAAAGACCACATGCTTATAATTAATAAAAATAATAATATATAATAATAATTAATGAATAATAATAAAAATAAATAACTAATTAAATAATATTAATAATAAGATATATAATATTATAATAATAATAAATAATAATAATAATATATAATAATAATAATAATAATTATAATTAAATATATAATAAATAAAAATAAAAATAATATAATAAATATAATATAATTATAATAAGTAAATAATTAATAATGAAATAATAATAATATAATAATAGATAATAATAATTAATAATTAATAATAACTAATAATAATAATACCATATAAATAATAATTAATAATATAAGATAAAATAATAATAAATAATAATTTATTAT
Organism: Trachelipus rathkii; assembly: GCA_015478945.1. Lineage (NCBI taxonomy): Eukaryota > Metazoa > Arthropoda > Malacostraca > Isopoda > Trachelipodidae > Trachelipus > Trachelipus rathkii. The sequence goes on from JABUQX010019830.1 coordinate 76,630, forward strand.
ATATTTAGTATATTATTATATTTATTATTCATTATGATATGTATTTTAATATTACACATTATATTATTATGATTATTATCATTATTATTATTATTATTAATGAATTTTAAAAAATACGTCGAATGCTTCTTATTATTATGCAAAAGGATAATAAAATTTATTATTGTATAATATAAGAAAAACATCCTTCCTTAATCCTTCTGTTATCTCAGCCTGTGAATTGTCTAATCCTCAAATTCTCTGACCACAGAAAACAAGAGAACAGTTGATTAGTTATTCGCGCCGAATCTTATCTTCAATTATTACAGAACAACGTAAACGTATGTAAGATAGCACACCATAGCTAAATATATAATAATATATATATATATATAATGAATATATATAATATAATCTATAATTATATTATATATATATTAATATATATATAGATATAATTAATATATATATATATTAGTTATATAGTAGTATATATATATTTATATATATATATATATATATATAATTATATATAATATATATATAATATATATATAATAATATATAATAATAATTATAGTATATTATATATATATATATATATATATATATATATTATTATATTATATATATCCTCGAGACATTATAATATATAAATAATATAGATATAACTATATTATATATAGTGATATAAATATATGTAATAATATATATATTATATATATATATAAAATGATAGTATATATATATATATATATAATTTAAAATATATAATATAATATACATAATATAATAGTAATTATCTTACTGGAGGACTATTTTCCTCTAGAGCATGTGCTTTTCATTATTGATTATTATTATTTATAATTCAATTTTCAAGTGTTCTTATACCCAACAACTCTGCAGTTGGAGACGACTAAGATTTTCAATAGTAAAAAAAGTTTGATAAAACAGTTATTATAACAACCTAAATATACTATATGGTAATAGGTAATAGTAATTAAAATCAATTAAAAGCTTATAATATTGATCATATATACTAGTAATAATTAATATAGATATATGATATAATAATATATATACTATCTATATATATATAATTATATATTTATACAAATTTTATACGTATTCACAAAAATTCGATATTATAGTGTTTGTGGTGTGTGTGGTGTGTGTGTGTGGTTGGCTGTGTGTGGTTTTATACGGAAAGGTTAATGACTCCTCTTGGAAATGAAGATTAGTACTATAATACTTTAGTCTCCCAAAAGGGACGACTTTCATCAATACTCTGACGTAATTCTCCGGCCAGTGCGTGTTTTTTGCCAGCCAGCCGTTCCTTTTCACGAAAAATATTAACCTGTATATATATTATATTATAGTATAATATATATAATGTTATATATATATATTGATATATATATATATAATAGTAATAATAAATGATATATATAATATATATATATATAATATAATAAGTATATCAATGTACAGATACGTATGTATGGTATTATTAAGGACTATGTTTAATTTTTCTAATCTTTATCAGTCAGGACTGTTTTCGTTTGCCATTTGTAAGCTTTTCCACCTAATACTTCGCTAATCTTATGAGACTCAAGGCACATCGAAACAGTTCTGCAAAAGTCTGGGACAATATATATTATATATATATATTATAATAAATATAAATTATAGTATATATATAATATATATTTAATTATATAATATAATAATTATATAATATATAGTATTATAAGTATGCGTCGGCGTGGTATCTTGGAACACTTTAGGTATAACTTGTCTCCCGACTTTCCCTAATGCACTTATTTGGAATTTTTTCTTTTCTAAATTTCTAAAGGCGTATGGTGGAAGGTGGAAATACGCAACAAATATAATTATCAAATAATAAACGTTTTAATAAAGCTCATTCAGCGCTACCTTGGAGGTAATCGACCACCATTGAGGTGAATCCGACCATCTGTTAAATTGCCTCTTTTACATAAAATTCAATTTTTTATATTTTAATTTACTTAATAAAATTATTTATCATTAAGTTAAAATTGTAAAGTTAATATAACTCTTGCAGGATACCTAAAATCAAGAATATAAAATATAGGTCACTCTCCGATTTCACCCTCTCCCGCTCGCGCCTCAAACTAAAAATTGTTTTTGAACACTTCATTCTTTTTTTTAACTCTTGTAAATGGTTCTCAAGTTTTCTTAATGTCTATTCTAAGTCATCTATATACCTATGTAAATTAATTATTAGTTCTTTACTTTTTTTAAATTTATACTAAAATTTAATTATAAAGTTATAAAATAAATTTAATTGATAATATTATAATTAATTATACAATATATTAAAAAAGTGTCATAATAAACTTAAACATGACGATAACAATGCGTAGGAAACGAGTCACCACCTTACACATTTTTTTAGAGCGCGGGAGAGCGGCGCACGTTCCGCCCCGTGAAATTTTGCCACTATAATACGTTTGGATAAAAAATTTACTAATGCCCACTGTTAATAGCGTAACATTACTCGAGTGTATTTACACTGAAAAAATAATTAAAATCCATTCCCAATTTTTTATTTTCACCATTTAAACATAAGTTAAAAATATCACATTCAACTTTTATTGAAATTCTATGAAGGCATTCTGTACCTAAGTGTGATTATATTTTTTTAAAAAATATAAAAACTTCTTAATATATTCCAGCATTGTTCTTTACTTACTAACTTTACCGCATGGCTCATATTAATGAGCGCAAATATTTTTTTGTTATTTATTATTATACTCTTTTGTTATTAAAGTATGTGGTGCTAATATGTTTAAAGAGAGGAAACGTCCGGCTCTACACTCACCTGAATTGCTATACTATATATTATTTATAATTATATGTCATGTAATACATATATATGAATATAACTATATATAAACATATATACTAAAATTTTTAGTTAATATACTATAATGAAGGTTATAATATATACATATAAACCTAAAATGTTATAGTAAATTTACTTAGATATACACCTATCTACTATAAGATAGGCTGGACTAGTATAATATATCTTATACTACACTCGTCTGTACCGCCCCTTCTCCCATTGTATGTCCCATTCTCCGGTGTGGTCCTTGAAGAAACACGCTGAGCCTATTTTAAAAAACTTTTTCATATTATTCACCCTAACATTATAATTGTTTTTGTGCCTTGCTATCTAAACCTGACCCCACCTTCTCATCACATTGAATGCGCCGCCTCTCTGCCATATTCCGTATGACAGTCTATACAAAAATATGTATGACTCAATGTGTCTACATGACATCTACTCACTCCAACAATGCTACATATCCACCTACTTTTTCACATCGACCTCACGAAAAGTGGCACGATTAAGACCTAAGGGCCCTAGCAGCACTACTATCCTCATCGCTACCACACCACGAATACTTAACACAGCACACACTACCGCAGACACACAGAACACGTGAGTGATTACAAGAAGCTTCGCCTTAAACGTCTTTAAGACAATTTACTCATCAATTGGCGCGTACTCCTGATAGAAAACCGTGGACAATAATGAGTTTGACAACTGTGACCAAAACTCAAACTTACCCCTTATCATCTCTCTACTAACAAATAAACTTTACTCATTACAGTTCTTTCCACTTGAGAAGTCTTAGTCCACTCACCCTCCACTTACCATAAGCATGTCTTCATATCTATCATAGGACACCATGATCATTCTCTCAAACAATCGCGAGTCCTATCAGCCAATGGTTTGATAGTTTCTTGCAATCACCCTCTAGACTTATGAATATTATATCATTATATTCTTTACACAGCCTACATATTATATGGATGACCACGCATCTATTCTTTTCGGGCGTGGAACTCGCGAACTTTCTTTCGGCAAATCGACACATATTTTCGCGCATAGCTGGGCATAGAGTCGCGGCACGATATCAATAAGCTTCCAGCTCTCCATCAGCGTATCTCTTCATCGGAAGCCCGCGGCGGGGAGGAACCATGGATATCTGAGTTCTACTCCAGTCGGGGGCTCTCTCTATCTCACTGAGCTCTCTCATCTACTGCCGTCAAATGTTCCGCTGCGTCCTGTAAATACAGACTTACGAAAAATATCACAATACCCCGTGATATCATAATTCAATTTCATCTTATAATATTTATACTACTCTATCATTATTACTCTTATAGGTATATTATATATATATCATACTTATATATATATATCATTTATATACTATATTATATACTTATAGTATTCATCATATCTATTTCACTACTTATCAATCTATCATTTACTAAATATGTTCATGCTTACTATCTATCACTATATCTATACTATACTTACTTCACTCTCCAGTGTCTATTAATTTCTCGTTTTGCAACTCAAAATGCTCCTGTCCATCGTCTCTCTCACTGGCCCTGCGAAAACGCCTGTGCCGAATCAGTCCAGGTCCCGTATTGATTGCAAGATGGTTAAGTCTTCTCATTCGTTGCTTAGAATTGCGGTCACTAAATGCTCTCTCGTATAGCTTCGACTCCTAACTTCATTCATTTCGGCCAAGAGAACTGTTCCCATTAAGCTCTTGTCCGTAGTATAACACACACACTACACACAGTCACCACACACATCACACCACTTCGACACAACATTTCACACTCCTATCACGATATATATATTATTTGATATTTGACTATTTTATATTCTCTTTTTTGTATGTATGCTACAAATATACTACTAGCTCTATTATCACCGCACAATTTATCATCAATTATACTATCTCTATTCTCTCTCACTATTCTTTCACTAACGTTCATTACTACTTCTCTCGGTTCTGATATCCGATTGTACAAGCTCTTCTAATTGTATCTTCATCTATCTAATACCATATTGACCTATTAGTTACTATATTTAACGGTTGTCTACTATCTAACAGTCGGTTTTATTCATACATTTTCTTTGTAATCTGATTGGTCAATAATTGTTCTTTTAGCCTGCTGCTAACTGAGATCTGTTGCTTTGGCTCTCTAATTATATGATCTACAACTCTGAAAATGTGTAATATAATTAATAAACTAATTGATTATCATAATAATTAATGTACTAATTATTATCCATAATGATGAGTAATAATTTCTTAATAATGTTTGTTGCTTTGTATGGTATACTATTATATACTATATATATACTTATTATATGATTATATACTATATATATATATAATATCATTCTCTACTCACCTATACCTAAATATATAATATATTAAGATATAATCTATATTAGTATTAAAGATAATAAAGTATATTATATAATATACCTTATAAAGTGATATAACAATATATATATATAGTATATACAATATATATATATTCTAATAATATAATAAAAATAATAAATAATATATATATTATATATATATATAATATTATAATAGAATATATAAATATATTATATAAATATATATTAATATAATATATAATTTAATTATACATACATTTATATATATATATATATATAATAAGTATATAAAACTAATTATATAAATAAGTATAAATAGTATATATATATATAATTCATATATTATATATAGATACTATTACTATGTGATGTATCTAAATATTACTGCTTGTCTGAAAGTATTGAATAGTATCCGTGCGAATAACTTAATCACACTGTTCTCATTGCTGTGGCGAAATTGAGGCTTAGAAAATTCAAAGGACTGAATTAACAGAAGGATCCAGTAGGATTTTTTCTTATTTATACAAGAAATTTATACGATCGCAAGTTCATGAGACCATTATTAGAAATATTAAATCATTAATATAATAAATAACCAATTAAAAAAAAATACATGTAACATATGAAATTGAATACTTGTAATAATAATAATAATGATAAACTTTTATTTTAAAAATATATATATAAAAATATATTTAGATAATTATTATATCACTATTATTATATTATATTATTATTTATTATATTATTTGATAGTTATTATTATTATTTATTCAATTATTATGACGATTATTATCGTATATTTATATTATTATGATACAATTTATATAATTCATTATATATTTCTCTTTAATCTTTATATTAAATTATAATTATTATATATTATAACTATATTATATTATTATTATTATTATATAATTAAATATATTATTATATATAATTATAATTACTATTAGTTTATATTATTATTATATTATTATTACTATTATATAATTATTTTATTATGTATTATTTTATTATAAAGAGTGCTTTAAATTTATTTCTCTTTTCAAATAATATGTAGTCCAAAATTATTTTAATCCTAAATTCAAATTACAAATTGGTATGAATGTCAAACGAGTAAACTCCATCACTCATATATATTATACTACTTATTACTACACAAGTAAGTAAGTAATAATATATATATAATTATGATATATACTATAATAGTATATAACTAATATATATATATATAATATATATAATTATATATAATATATATAATTATATCAAGGTGTGCGAGACCAGGACGCGGACCGCAGCGATCCGTTTATCTAACTGCGAACAGAACCGGCACCAGCGATTGTTACCATACTTCACAGCAGTAACTATAATATATACTATATAGCTATGATTATTGTAATTATATAATAATATTATTAATAATTAATATAATAATATATTAAATATGTTATTAATTATATCATACATATATTATACCGGTGATATGTAATATCTATTATATTATAAATATAATATTACATATTACCGGTATATTATATATGTAACTATTCTATACTTATAATATTATGCTATACTTTATATAGCTGTATACTTCTTGATATTACTATATAATTTATACTTTATATATTATTATATGATATAAATATATCTATATATCATTATATACGGGTATATATAGTATATAATATATATTATATATATAATATATATATATTTAATATTATATATATAATTATATATAAATCATTAATTAATAATGTACTATAATATCTAATTCTATTTATCATAAATATAACCTGTATATATACTTCATATAATATATAATATATATGATAATAACTAACTATTATTACGAGTATATCATCATATATAATATATTGAATATTATTATACTTGGGTCACGGTATATTCTACTAGCTGATGGTATGATATGATATGTGATAGTGTATTATTCGTTATATATTTAGTAGATATGTGTTGTGCATCGTGGCAGGGTGAGGGGTGTTTCGGGTTAACCACAAAGAAAATGTAAACCATTAGTATAAGCAATGCAATAGCGATAATTCGTATATAAAGCACCTAAAGTTATGATAAAGTGTTGAAATACCTTTATCTTAAAAGTGTATATTATTAGATATACTATATATATGATATTATATATATAATATATATATAGATATCTATATATATAATATAATATATTATAATATATATTATATATATTTATATATATATGGGCTGTCGGTGGATCAGCGTCAGGGAGCAATTCGCGCATATATATATATAATATTATATATAATATACTATATACACTTATATTATGTATATATATATACTCTATTCTTATACTACCATCTTCTTACTCATCCCTCATTACTATTGTGCTCTGCCTTGGTGTCGTGTGTGCCTGTGCTGTGCTCAATTCGTCTGTTCGTATGTCTATCGTTGTTGTAATCTGCTGTTGCTGTGTGCTGTCTTCTCTCCGCTTATAGGCCTCTAGCAGTTACCGGTCATCCAAGAGTCGATAAGTAGAAGTGGTAGATGATAGTGTATAGGTGTGATGAGATATGATTACTTGTAGTGTGTGTAGTTATGGATGTTGTATGATTGTATGTATCGTGATTGTTAGTGTGTATATATGTAATTCTCTTTATAGTAAATATTTATACTTATGATATACTATTAATAATATGATATATATTACTCTATTATATATACTTTATGTATATTATATAATAGTAGTAGTATATGAGATGCTGTCTGATCATGGTAAGGATCATGATTTTTTATTTATATTATGTATCTGTTATTAAGTATTTGAATTGACCTGATTAAGTGTATTTATTATAATGTAAACTATATATATAAATATATTAGTGATTGAGCTTAGCTCGAATATTATATATGCACAATAAGGTCTGGTAATTAAAGTATATTACCATTTCTTATTTAGCACCCTTAGATAAAAAAGATATACCTGAATGTATATTATGAATTTATTATTTGATAAAACTATTGGAGTATTTAAATATATCACATATACTATATATATCAGACACTAGATAATACTGATAGTTGTGTTGTGTTACACTAAGTAACCTAACAGTATGTTTTTACAGATATATATGTTCTGGTTCAAAATATGTTAAATTAGTTATCTATAGTTTTAAATCTTATTATACAGGAATCATATAAAGCATGTCAGCAAGTGTATAGAGAAGATAGATAGAACTCCATCTACTTCGTAACTGTACTAAACTATGATGTATTAAAATTCCATGTCCTTTCTATAATTACACTCTATAAAAAGGATTCTATATCGCAAACTAAGCATTCAGTTAGTTTCGCTAACAACTTAGAGAACAAAATTGAGATCATTTATCTTAAACCGAAGTATAGAATAATGGTAGACTTTGTGATGAATATGGGAGAGCATGGTATATCAGCTACGTACTAACCTATTAATTAGGTCACACAATTTTCTTTTATTAGCTAATTTGGTATCTTGCAATGATTATAGACTTATATTATATAGTTATTATCTTTAATAATAAAAGAAAATTGCAATATTTTAGTGTTCTTATATAGCTGAGCTGATTTACAAGTAATTATTTTGAGTACTATATTAACTTTAAAGTTTCTGGGTATTACTATTCATAGAAAAATTAATTATACCCAGAATATGGTTACCATACGACCGTAAAAGAATATAACGGACTTTTGTCTCATATTCCCATTTGTACCCTATTTATTTTATACAAAGTGTCATTATTATCCCGTTTTTACGTGTAACTACTGATTCAAAGAAATCAAGTTTGACTTTTATCAAATAAAAATGTGTTCGAATCCATGCAATCGATATGGATAAAATTCACTCACGGATAGTAGACATGATCCGACCCTGCTTAGAACCTTAAATTAAATTCGAAGTGTATTGTGCCCAGGAAAATGTAAAAACCAGATGCTAAAGATAAATAAATATTTCAACTCTCTAGAAGTCTAGATGAGTGCTTCTTAACCTACGCTTTTCCACGGACCTCCTTAAAATATTTTTTGTTTCCACGACTCCCTTTAAATATTCCCTCACCCACCCACCCCGAGAACACCCTTTAATTTTTTTTTTATTTCAATGAACCACCAAGGGGTTAATTAATTTAAAACCCAAAAGTGCTTGAAATACTTATTTAAAATTTCTCATGAATGGTCTTTTAATATTTGGAGAGAAGGGAAAAATATTATTCATCTAATTAAAAAAAATAATAATAAAATCGAGACAATACAAAATTAGGTGTTTTTAATGCCCCCCTCCCCCCGAAAAAAAAACCGAAACTTATTAGAAAGGGAACTAGCCCAAATCATCGATAAGACAAATTGAAAAAGGGGTAAAATCTTCTAAATGGGAGAACGCCATTAAAAAAAGTTTCAGGTGTCCAAAACGTAAACATATTTTTCTTAGAGTAAAATGATCGAAAAAAATTTTACCTAAATTTAATTAATAATAACAACTTAGTGTAGCTAAATTCATTTTATTTTTATTTCAAAAAAAATAAAAAAGTTATTTACAAATAATTTATTTATTAAATGTGTAATATTGGAACCGATCTTTCGGCAAAAATTAATATTACTCCGAAAAACCATTTTATAAGCAAGCATATCTTCGAGTGCTTTCGAAAGTGCCTCACTGGAAACAAAGAAACTCGTGAATACTTAAGTTTTTGAACTTCAGAGCACGTTTTTTATTTATTTATATATTTAAAAAATTTTCAAGAGAAATTTCATCAAGTAAGTACAAATTAATAAAAAAAACTGTTTTATTACAATAAAATAGTAGCCTATTTAAAGTTAAATTTTATATAGTTCTTTTATAAGCACACAGTAACCAGGTTCCGGTCATAACATTGAACTTAGGGCACAAGTGCATATATATAATATATATATATATATAATATATATATATTATTATATATATATATATATTATAATATTACTATATATATGTTATATATATAGATATTATATTATAATATTATATATATATATATAATATATATATATTAATATATATATAATAAATTATTATATATATATATATAATATTATTATACTATAATATATATATTATATATATATTATATAATTATATATATAATATATTTACTATATTAATATATATATATATATTATATATATAATAGATATATATATATTAATCATTATATATATATTATATATATAATATATAAGAATATATATATAATATATATATATATATATTATATTATATATATATATATATATATATATAGAATATATATATTATATATTACTATATATATAGTATTAGTATAGGTATGGCCAAATTATGCTACAAGCTGTACTGTGGCTAAAGACGTAAGTTGACGAGTTTTTATTTGCGAAGTTCCCGTGAAGATCGTACGAAATACTTTGCAATTTTGAGTGATTTTTTTGAAAAAAAAGGCATTTGTATTAAATTTATTTTTTGCTTACTATTTAAATATTAAACACATATATATAATAATAATATACATATATAATAATAATAATAATAATAAATAATAATATAATAATAATAATAATAAAATAATTATAATATAGCAAATCCTTAGAAACGGCAGCAAGTAATATTTGTTTCCGTAATCGTTTTTATAAACCTTTGACACCATATTTTACTTAAGTAGGCTTATCGAATCTCGTGGGCTTTTGTTTATAATTAGTCTTTTTACGTGCTTATTTTGCAGTTATTAAAAATTGTCTGTGCAGCTGGCTGTGTGTGCATGTATAGATGGTCAGTTTTTTTTAATGCTCACAGTATGAAGCTAGAGAACGGAAGATCCACAGTAAAAAACAAATATATATTTGGAATCAACGGAAAAGTTGCTTGGTTTAACTTTTTTTTTTGTTTTTTTTAAGTAAAAAATTTCTTTTTTTAACTAAGGAATACCCTAGGGTAAACCCAAAAATGGCAGAAGTCGGGTCTCTCGGACCTACCGGTGGACGAGGGGCAGATATCCCCCCCTCCGGAGATGGTCTCCGGAACCCCGCTCTTTGGTCTTTGGTTGTCGCGGGGTTCCTCCGCCATCCCCTCCGGTGTATGAAACGTCCCCTCTGTCCCCGTCGGCTCGAGCCCCCTTAGAAAAAAGCTTTAAAGATTTTCAAAAAAAACAATTATTTCACCAAATTTGGGGGGCGGCCGACGGGGGACAGGGGGGGACGTTTCTACCCCGGAGGGGTATGGTCGAGGAACCCCGGCCGACACCCAAGACCAAAGAGCGGGGGTTCCGGAGACACCCCCCGGAGGGGGTTAGTCCCCCGGGTCCACCGGGAGGCCGAGAGACCGACTCCTGCCATCTTTGCTTGACCCGTAGGGTACCTTTAGTTTAAAAAACAAAATTTTACTTCCAAAAAAAAAAAAAAAAAAAAGTTAAATCCATCCTTAGAATTTCGGCTGTTCCAAATATATAATTTGTTTTAACTGTAGGATTCTGCCGTCTCGAGCTACATACTGTGAGCATTTAAAAAATCTGACCATTTATTATATATATATAATTATATATATATATATATATCTATATTTATTATTAATATATATTATTATATTATTATATATATATATATATATATATAATATATACATATAAGTATATATATATAATATATATATATATAATATATTATACATTATTTATATATATATATATTAAATCTTATTCCAAAAATCAAAAAAATCAATAATAAAGTGAAAAACAATCTAAATATATAAAAAAGACTAGTTAAAGATGTGTTGCTTCACAGTTTATTACATTCAGTCACTATGATCTGGATAGTCTAGGCTGAGCATTGCCCCTATCTACTTAATTTATGATAAAAATATCGTCGATTGCATATAAATATATATCAGGGAGGAGAGAGAGGCGAGAGGATAAAGAAGTTCAACCAACCAAACTTTTAACTCGTTACTAACAGTACAGTTTCTTAAAATTTGCCTATATATATATTAATATATTAATAATATATATATAAATATATATATATTATATATACTATATATTAGTATAATATAATATATATATATATATATATATATATATATATATATTATATTAGATATATATATATATATAGGTAAAGCTGAATATTTCGTCTGACCTTTTGATATTCGATATATCGATAAATATCGATACTATCGATAAAATATATTAGTATAGTATTATATATATATATATTATATATATTTTATTATATATTATATTATATTATATACTTATATATAAATATATATAATATTATATACTTATATATTATATATATATATAATATATATCATAATATAGAATTATTTAAATCAAATGTCCCAACTGGTTTTTGGATTTGTAGAGAGAATAGAAATTTGTTGCGACATAAATGTCCCAAAAGTGACTCATTTTTTGGATTATTTTCTTTGGGTATCAATCACTAACAATACCACGGGTGTCCGCCCCGATGTCAGAGTCGGGTTCTCTCGGGCGCTCTAGGTGGAACTACGGGGGGACTAATGCCCCCCCGCCGGGATGGTCTCCGACCCCGCTCTTTGGTTTTGGGACTGTCACGGGTTCCTCCTACATCCCCTCCGGGGTCATGAAACGTCCCCTCCTCCGTCCCCCATCGCGCTCGAGCCCTTATCTATTTTTAATCCGTCCATTTTAGGGGGCTCGTTGACTCACTGATCCGTAGAAAAAGTAAAATTATATATAAGTATATTATTATATATATATGATATATATAAATATATATTATATATATATATTATATATATATATAGTATATTTATATATATTTAAGTAATATATATAAGCTTACGGAAAAAGTTAAACCATTCCAAAAAGCCTAGCAAACTCCATTCAATGTTTTGTTAAATGTTGCCAACTCAAAATGCAAAATATGATGTATAAAAAAAAACAAAATGACAAAAACAAAAAAAAATAGGTCGTATAAATCCATATTTAAAGTTAAATCAAAACTGACAGAGTTGTTACCTGTAAATCTAAAAAATTTGATAATCCAGTAATACAGTATTTGCGAAAACGTTATACTTGGAGCAATGAGTTTACTATAACATAAAATAAAGCTTTCTCCTGATTTTCGTAATTTCACATCTTTCTTACACTTTTCACAAACTTTTTACCTACTATGAACAAAATATAAAATCATTTACGTATTTTAATTTTTGCGTAACACTTTTCACAAACCTTTTAAACTATTATGAAACAAGAATGCTAAAACTTAATAATCATTTTCACAAAGTGAGAATAATATTTTCTAAAAATAGGAACAAAAATTAATTGTGGTACCTGGCACTTTCAGATGTTAAAAGATTATGACGATTAGTAGTCTATAAGAATTTTTATTTGACACGTGTTTTCAAATAAATGCCCCCAAAGAAATAGCCCATGTCACAACCCTAGTTCATCCAAATAGGGTCGATCGAATTGAACATAAATCGGATAAATCTAAATATCGATGGTCAGAGAATTATTCATATTAGCCTTATATATATATAGTAGTATATATATATACTATATATTAATAGTATTATCAAATATATATAATATATATATATATATAGTAGTATTATATATATACTTCTAGGCAAATTTGTTAGAGAACTGTACTGTGACTTAGTGAGGATTTATAGTCAACCCAACTCACAAGAGCTAGCGACTACAACCTGAACCTCCCTAAGTTTCCTGATCACCAAACTGGTATAATAATGAAAATTAATTTAGGTTAAGTATAGTTAGGTTAAGTTTTGTTGGTACCTGGATTCACAGTACAGTTTCTACCAAATTGCCTATTATATATTATCATATATTATATATATAGTATCTATATATATATATATATATTTAGAATATATTATATATATATATAATATATTATATAATTATATATATATATATATTATATATATATATATATTTATATTTATAATTTATATTTATTTATATTTATATTTATATTATATATATATATATATATATATAGTATATATATATATTAAGTATATATATATAGTATATATAAATATATTATATAGTATATATATATACTTATATATGTATATATATTATATAGTATTATATGGTCAGCATCCCAAAAGACACATGCATGTACTAAAAAATTATAACAGCTACACGAAAATAAAATATCATTTTATTAATCAGACATTTTTACTCATGGAAATTAAAATAAATAAAAAAATAAACGTTTTTTCAAAATTTAAAAATTTGTTAAAAAATGTTGGAAATAATTAGGTTGTGGTGAGAATACGAGAAGCTTTTGAATTAAGATTAAAGTAAATTAAATTGAAAGTTGAATTTATTTTTGCTTTTTTCACTAAAGAATACCCACGGCGGTAAACAACAAAGATGGACAGAGTCGGGTTTCTCGGCCTACCGGGGGACGACGGGGGGGGGAATTCGTCCCCCTCTCCTGTCACCTCCGTCGACTCGAAAAGGATTATTAAAGAGAAAAAAGTATTTTTCTCAAACGCAAAAAATAAAATGGTATTTGGCATCTTTTTTTCTCTCGTGAACTAATGCAGGTATCAAGGTCAATCACAGCGTATACTTGCCAGGTCTGAAGTGTATACTTAATATTTAAGGTGTTATTATAAATTTCAGAATAAAATAATTTTTTGTTAAGTTTTGTTGATGTAATTACTTGCTGAAATCAAAAATGTTAATTATTTGTCCTGTCAGATGTTTATAGTTTTCTAGTGAATGGCTGACCTATCGGGATGCTGCATATACTTAATATATATTAATACTTATTTATATTATTATATATATATTATAGTATATATATAGTATATATAAATAATATATATATATATAGTATATACTTTAATAAATGCGGGAAAATTACACTTTTAAATCACCTTTCGAATCACCAGGTTTCCATGAATTGAGATAAAAATTTCTAAGTTCAGAAAAGTTAAGTTAGATTTTTTTTTTTTTAAGAAAATTCTTTAGTTGCAAGCTTCTGAAATTATGCCAGAAGCTTGCCACTAACAATTTTCTTAAAACTAAACTTAACTTTTAACTTAACTTTTCTGAACTTAGAAATTTTTGACTTAGGAAAATTTTCGGTGATTCGAAAGGTGATTTAAAAGTTGCAATTTGCCTATATATATATATATATACCTTAAATAGTATATATAAGATATACTATAATAATACGTATATATATATATATAAATATATTATATATATATATATATAAATAATATACTACTAATGTATTATGATATGTCAAAAATTCATCTTTCGTCTGAGCTTCGATTATTCATATATCAGAACTATATTCGATATATCAGTATTGGTATATATCGGATATAATTCGAGATATCTATAGTATATATATATATATGATATATTATACTATATATTATATATATATATATATATATATATATATTTATATATATTATAATATATATAATATAGTATATTAATACTATATATAGGGATAAGCTGAACCTTTCGTCTGGCCTTTGATATTCGATATATCGATAAATATCGATATATCGAGTTCTATGGATATACTCGATATGATATT
>JABUQX010019830.1:97500-107092 GCA_015478945.1 Trachelipus rathkii
GTCGAATTACCAACTTCGATTGTACTCGAAATTCAAGTTAACAGAATTTGACTACCCAGGACGCTTGTCGTATGATTGATATCTGTCACTTACCTTTTCGGCACGTGCGTCAGGAATTTGTGAAAACCGTTTCATTCTATTTCTAGTAGGTTGATGTGGCCATTTTGGTAGCAGTCAATGTTATGATAAAGTTCAATTCGAAGTTAGTAGGGCGGATGTATTTTCTTAATAGGAATTTGTCCTTTTAATAGGTATTTGTATATACTGTAAATGATGTGATACGTGTTCCCCAAAAATTTGGTTCGACCATTTTTTTGCCGAAAACATGACGGGCGTCAGACTTGAGACGCCCAATATATATATATCATATATATACTATATTATATAATATATAATATATATATATATATTATATGATAATATAATACTATAGTATATATATTATGCGATATTATATATATAATGAAATATTAATAGATTTTGATCAGTAGAATGTTTGCGTTTCGAGACATTGAGTGGTTGCCGTTAGAAGTCGCTTGGTCGAATCCCTGAGTCCGGCTTACTCTTTTTTTTCTCTCTCTCTCTCTCTCTCTCTTCGTCTTTGTTCTCTCATCTCCTCTTAGGGGTAGTTATCATCTCCTTAGTGAGTTGGTTTATTGTATGATATGTAGTATTGGTATGATCCCTCTGCTGTTTGTTATAGGTATTATATTGGTGTGTGTTAGTAATTGTTTACTTATGGACTGTTGTAGTTGTGGAGGTATTATACTGGTATTATGATTACTGTGTAGTTTGACTTGCTCCAATCAGACTCTCAGAATTTCTTTTGTATGATTGTTTTAGCCCGACTTGAATAAACGATATCCGATATTATTATTGATTGGACAACTTCTCGAGCCAGTGTCTCCTTCCTGTAGGGCGTATGCACTCGTCACACGTGTGTGCGCGTGCTGGAACGGGAAGCTCCTTCGCTTATCTCAGGTCCGGTATCGGAGATCAGTCAGGATGACTTATCCAGCTCAGCGGTTATTGTCTCATAGAGGCAATATCTTACGTTCAGAAGGGTTCCGAATGGAAGACAGCGAGTGTTGCTGATGATTGATGACGTTGGTGGCTAGCTAGGCCTATCCCAACCCATTTCATGGGAAGAGTAGAATGGCAATAAGAGGTTCCAGCCTTAAGAGCCTGTGAAGATGAATCTTCGATATTGACAAACTTGTCGAATCTTCACCATCTAGCAAAATCACTTATATTATAGTACTATATATATAATATATATATATATATATATATATTAATTATATATAATATATATATATATTATTATATATATGTATATATATATATATTACCCTATATTATATATATATTATCAGAGGTGGGCACTTCCGCTCTTTAGTCCGCTCCAGCGGACTACCAGCAATAGCAGTTGCGACTAGACTTGAGTGTAAGCGGGAGTAAGATCGCAGCTGGACTGAGGAAACTCAGTCGAGGACTGAATATACGTAGACTTGCACTCAGGTGTCGGGGAAATATTTTATAGAAAAAATGTTTTCCGCTCTCTTTAGATTCTCGCACAGTCTCTTCTTTCAAGCATGATTAGGTTCAGCTCAATAACTAGCTGTTACACTTCTTAATAGAAATTCTGCCTATATATTGGATATAAGATAGAGAGAAATATAGATTTTTTTAGTCTTAAATTTATTAATAAGGCTATTGTAAATATTCATATAAAATCATTAAATTAATAATTTTTTATGTGACTGGGATAGCAGGGACAGAAAAAATAATTTTGTAAAGCTCCTTCTTTTAAAAAAAAGAACATCAAATGAGCACATAGACAATAAATCTGAGGAAATCACAATATTTAAAATTGATGTTTTTTAGATACTGGAAGGCGCTAAAACTTTATCAATCTATGTTATGCTCAAGTCCTTTATCTCATCTTATATTAGTTAAGTTTAGAAATCTGAGTTTTGGTTCCAGTATGTCCAAAATTAAAAGTTATCTTTTATGTACAAACCCCCAGTTATTTAGAAAATGTTAAATTAAGATACATTTTTAAATAACTCAAAATATTATTTTAAGTTATGTAAGATATTTAGAATATACGGAATAATAAATATTGCCCTCCAATGATATTAAAGTACTTAGACATTTTATAGACAATTGTAAAACTATTACCTTATCTACATGAACACATACATAACTCACCAAGCTAATATATTAATATTAAAATTATATATGTATTTTAAAAAAATTAGAAATACTTATTTTGCTAAAAAATTTCATGTTCGGAGTAGAAATCAGCAATAATACTACTCTCGCATGGATGTCGAGAGGTTAGCTTTCCATGGATTCTACTAAAGTACTTGGATAGATTAAATTAGAACTCTTCTTATATGGGATGGATCAGTAGGTGGTTCAAAATATTTCAGAAGGGAGCAGATAATGATTTAGAGAGGTTTGAGGACTGTAAATTAGCAATGCTGACTGCTGGAACCTTATTTACTAACACCAGTATCCACTCTTATCACGAAGGAATCTTTATCTGCTTATTCACTAGCTTAATAGGTTCCAATATATTTTGAAAAAAATTCATGTTCGGGTAGAATATACAGTAAATAAAAATGTATTTAACTTGGCTTTAACTTACCCTTATGAAGTTCAGTGTGCGAAATTTTTGTAGTATTGCGCTTGGGTGTATATTATATGAATGAGGACAAGATTAGTCATCCTTATTAAACTGCCTATTTAATATTTGATGCATACCGATAATCTTGGATATTGGTAAATTAACTCTTGAAGTCGCTCTAGTTTAATGAGACGACATTGAGGAGGAAGTTCAAAATCTTGAGATTTTGTAGATATTCATTTAATTATATTTTCAAATAATATTAATATTATAAAATTATTTTTTTATGTAAGGTTTAATATTTATAATATTTAGTATTTATATATTAAAATCTATTTGATGAAGTTCGAACGATTTAATTTAGCGGGTAGACTCGTGACGGTACGTTGCGTACTTTGCAATAGTCG
Organism: Trachelipus rathkii; assembly: GCA_015478945.1. Lineage (NCBI taxonomy): Eukaryota > Metazoa > Arthropoda > Malacostraca > Isopoda > Trachelipodidae > Trachelipus > Trachelipus rathkii. The sequence continues at coordinate 100,543 of JABUQX010019830.1, forward strand.
AACGTTTAGCAGGTTTATTGAAAATAGATCGAGGAGACGCTATGGCGGAACTAGTTTTATCTCGATGGTAGGCAGGTAGTGCGTCATAGCTGACTGACCCTATTATTAAATGAGCGGTTTACGGTGATCCCATTCCTACTGATACTTGATATATATATATTATATATATATATTATATGATATGTTATATATAATATAATATTAATAAGATAGTATATATAATATATATATTATATAATATAATATAAATAACGTATATATATAAATTTAAATATAGATATAATACAATATATAGATAGATATATTATAAAATAAATAATATAATAATAATTTAGATCAGTATATATAATATAATTGTATCGAATATAGTATAACACTCACTTAAATTTCGAGTTTAGTCAGGTATATTCTTTTCCTTAATTTTGTTTAAGGTTATAGGTTAGGTTAAACTATGCCGCTAACGTACTATTAACCAACTTATCATACTCCTATAACACTAATCGATATAACCACTACCAGTATAAACACAAATTAAGAAAAAATTAGGTTTATAAAATGCAATTCATTACCTTTACAATATTTAACGATTATAAATACTTATAATAACTAATTATAATTAACTATATATTATTAATATAAAATATATTATATATATGATATATATAGTATATATATATAATAAATTATATAATATATATTAATATCATATATATATATACTATATATACATAGTATATATATATATTATATATAGAGCAGAGAGAAAAAGATGAGAGGAGAAGAGAGAAGAGTACGACTCAGGATTCGACCCAAGCGCTCTAAAGCAAAACCCGACTTCAATTCGTCTCGAACGCAAAAAAAATCATACTGATCACAATCTTATATTTGCATATATATATAGTATAGTATATTATATATCTATATATATATTATATATTATTATATATATATATATATATTATATATATATACTACCTAATATATATATATTATATATTATTAGATATATATTGTTGTAAATCCTGCAAGTTTTTGAATTTTTTTTGTTTTGTACTATATTCTCTAGTATTTGATCTTAACAATCAATTTAAGTAGGTGGACGGACAGTCATTCAAAAAATATAAGGACTGTTACCGTGTTTAACGACTCCGTTCAGTTTTAATTCTTTTTTTTTTTAGCATAAGAAGTACCAGAGGGTAACAGCAAAGAGTCGCAGGGTTCGGCCCGGTCTCCTCTGCCTTGGGGAACGACAGGTAGACTTATTTCCCCACCTCACGTTCCCGCTCTGTCCCGTCGGCCGAGCCCCCTAATATATATTATATATATATTTTTTTTCGTAATAAGCTTTATGTGGTGAATATATAGAATTGGGTTTTTAGTAAATGTCGTATTTTCTTCTTGTATTTTCATATTTTCGTTTTATTTTTGTAATTTATTTTTTTTTACATTTTTTGGTGTTTTTCTTTATGCATGATTTGCCAAATATGTAATCGGTTTTTTCTGTAAGTGTCGTACTTTTTCGAGATATTTCATTTTCGAATTATTTTCTATAAATAAATTGTATTTTTGAGGACATCATATTTAAAATATTTTCGATATTTTGAAAATAGAAGTCACCATTTAAAATTCATTGTTAGTATCACCAGTTATACTAGCAAGTATGTTTAAAAAAAACAAAAAAAAAATACAAAACTGACGGAGTCGTAAAACATAACAGGGCCTAAATATATATTTATATATAGTATACAGTTTATTATATAAGACATAACTAATGTATCTATTTTTGTATTTTAGATATATATAATATATTATATATATATATATATTTATATATATATATTATAATAGGTAGAAGAAAAAACTAATAAACATATTTGGATAAGCGTTTGATCCTCGATATAAAATGGATTGTTTTTTTCAAACCGTAAAGATTATATTACAGAAAACTAATAACATATTTGGAATCAGCTTATGAAATCTTGATGGAAAATTTTTTTTTTGTTTTCTTTTTTTTAGGGGGCTTCGAGCGACGGTGGGACAGAGGTAGCCCGTCGTTCCCCGATTCAGCCAAGAGATCCCGTACTCTTGCATCTTTCGGTTGTACCCAGGAGATATTCTTTTAGTTAAAAAAAAAAAAAAAGTTTTCACTAAATGGACTTTATAAATTAATACTATGATTGCAGAAATATTATTTTTTTTTTTTTGTGAAACTTATTTTGTGAGATATCAAAAAAACACTGATTTTCCTATACAAATTGCTATATGCAGATTCAAATATGTTCCATTAGTTTTCTTCTACCTGGTCGTAGTTTTCGAGACTATCAGGCGATATTCTTTGGTAAGTTCAATTATAGTATGATATAATATATATATTATATTATATATTCATATATATTATATATATAGTAAACTAATATATATATATATATCATCCTATTATAGTATATAATATATATATATATAATATATGATAATATAATATATATTATTATATATTCATATTAATATATATATATATATAAATATAATATATATATATATATATTATAATATATCGTATATATATATATATATAAATTATATAGTAAATAATATAACTATGAATATCATATACTATTATATATATATACATTATTATTATATTATATTATTAGTATATTATATATACTTATTAATATATAATTATATAGCACGCATTAAATATATTATATTAATTATAAATTATAATTTTTAAATAAGTATAAATATATAATATATATAGACTATTAATATATTTAAATAATAAAGTACTATATATAATTAAGTATATATATATATATAGCATATTATTATATATATATAATAATTATTATTAAATAAGTATTCATATATATATTTATATTATATAGAATAATATTATAATATAATATAAATATTATATTATATATATAATATATATTATATATATGAAAAATGATTAATGATAATAATGTAAAAATTTGTTTGAAGGAAAAAATTTTTGTCAGATTTTAAAAACTGAAAAAATAAGTTTCGAAAGTGTTGCAGAGAGCTTTTATTAAATCAAGGTAGAGATTATCTTGAGATATTTCGTGTAGTACCGCGTCTCTGATTTTTTAGAGAAAAGTTAGGTAAGATTTACAATTGTAATTTAAGAATTATAATTATTATTATTAGGCAAATAGGGTATGAAAATAAAATTGGATGTAAATTGTTTAACATAATTTATAGTTTATCTTCTTTTGTGGAGTAAGTTTATGAACTTTCCTATTTATTAAAACATAAAAGTATGGTATAATATATATATAATATTAATATATATATATATAATTATATATATAGATAATAATAGGTGGCCTTGCTATATATATATATAAGTATAAAACCTAGTCTGAAAACGTAAACTATATTTAATTTTAATTAAGTTTGTCAATTTATGGTGATATTAGCTAAAAATAATATATAAGCATATATCATCTGTTATATATATATAGTTGCCATACATATATTAGAGTTTTATTTAAGTGTATATAATATCGTTCAAATGATTAGTAGAGTTTAGTGATCGTTGATGAATCTATTCTTTAATATATTGGTAAAAAGTAGCTCTTAAGGCAATTTATATAGTATACTTGATTCGAAAGATTTATAACTTTTATTAAGAGTAAAATAAATATAATAAAATAAAAGTTCTTTTTATTACTTTAATTATAATATATATAAATAATTATCTATCACTACTACTTCTATCGATTAATGGTGTAGATTTCATTGTTTTTGAGGAAATTTCTGAAAAGAACTTTTATGAGGATTTTTTATTAGTTATTTTTTAAATATACAAACTCAGAAAAAATCAATGAAATCATAATAAAGTTTAATAAATTATTTATTCAATAATACTGGATAATTGTGACTAGACTTCATCGCTTCAACATTAAGTTAGCTAAGTCACAAATTTCTTTAAGGCCTGTCCATTTTAAACTCATTGTTGTTGTTCTCCTTTTACAGCAAAATTATTCTCTAAAAAAACATGATCCCATATAGCAACGCCTAGGTACCATTAACTCCTAATTACATTAATAAATAGAGCCTCAAGATACGACCTCTGATATAAAGCCTCAGTATACCTGAAGTAAGTAAGCTCATTAATTATTTCCTAGATAAATTTAGATTGACACAAATATATAATTTCTTCCCTAGAAATCTCAGAGATATGATTAATAATGTAACATTTGTAAATAAATCTCGAGATCATAGACTCAAGTATGCTCGTTGCTTTGGAGCCCGGAGTCGGAGCCGGAGGTAAATATTTATTAAATAGCTATAAATTATCTTTAATGATAATGAAATAATATATATTTCCATCACTTTTGCAATTTTAAATTTCAAAAATAATTATTAATTGATAAGAATGTGACTCATAAAGCTACGACAGTCAAAACATATATATATATATCAAGATATTATTATTTATTACTGTAGGCCAGCTTTTTTTAAACTTTCGGTTAAAAATAGGTTAATGATATGCTTAAGCCGAAATTATAAACCATAAATTAAAGTAAACCATATAGAGTGCTTCTAGTAGTGCCGGTTGCTTACAGCAGTATTGAAGCAAGATTTATTTTTATATTACTCTAATATTATTTTTTTTTGCAAGTGAATAAAATAATTCTAGTAATAAATTCAGAAGTAAACTGAACTAAATGTATCTAATGGAAACCGTGAGTGAAGTCTTATAAGTAGAAAGCCAGAAGTCAGAGCCGGAGCAGATAGGAATTATAAATGTTTATCATGACAATTTTTCAAGAATATAACTTCTGGCAAAATCGGAGTATGAAATATAATTTCTTAATTTGAGAAATGGTAAAAGTCTCGTAAGCTGGAGCATAGTATATTATAAATATTATATTTTATAAGATATATTTATAATTATTGCAATGTTTATATAAATAATTAAATTCTATTTCCGTATGTTCGGAATTTTGATACAATTTTAAATCTAACATACAATCGGTCCGTGCAAGCACTATTTTTTGTTCTAGTCTATAGTTTTGAAAATAAATTAATTTCAGGGCCGATAATAAGTTAGGAGGAGACATATTATTTTATATTATAGATTAGCTGATATAGTACGGTAGACCGGTATGGCCCGATTACAGAAAAAATATATATTTATTATAATATAATTCATAATAATTTTAATTATTTTATCATATATATGAGTAAATTAATTGGACTAAAATCGGTAAGTGATAAGGACCAATATTATTGTAAAGTGAAACGATCTCGGTACCATCTCACGATATAATATATATACAAATAATTATTACCTACATTATATATATTAGTTACATATACGTTAACCTACATATACAATACTATCACTACATGTATTCCTAAATATTATATTAATATATTATAATATATAATATCATATATATATATTTATATATAATCATATATTATATATAATAATATATATATAAGATTATATAGTATTTTAGGGAATGTACCGATACCTAGAAAGAGAGGCCGTTAAGTTCAAGTAGGATACTGAGCTGTACATATATTTAGAAAGGCCAAAACTCACACCTGAGCGAGGTAAAAACCCACTACTACCTTGACCGACGGCATTTTTAACCTTCTTGAACCGCGAACCTTTTTTATTGAGCTCGAATTATTTACTCATGACTCTTGACCTTTTGGGTACCATTTTTACCTTTTTATGGCATCTTGACTCATTTTTTCGACCAACCCTTTGTCTCCGGATGGGTCAAGTATTTTGGCCACGTAATTTTATTGGAACCCTAATTTATTTATTATTGAGAACCCTAATTTATATTTTGATATGAACTCCTAATTATTTGCGATCCCATATATATTTTTGAGAGACCCCTAAATTTATTGAGAAACCCGTATTTTTTGAGAACTTCCTGAAATTATTTTGAGAGACCCTAAATTAGTTGGTTAACGCGGTAATTTTCTATCAGGCAAACTCACCCCTCAGATTTATTTTCATGAGTGCAACGTACACTGATTTTTGGCCAAGAACCCTTCGAGTTTAAGCGGTTTTGCGCCAAGATAACTCAGTGTTGCTAGTATTGTCAGCAATATACCGTGTATGTACAGTATTGCTCACACCCTATATTTACGGCACTCCCCTAATTTTCGAACCTAAGTATGAGGTAGTTCAATTTTTGCTCATCATGCTTGAGTTAAATTTTTGATGGGGACTTACATTTATCAGGGCTTAGCGCCTATTTTTTGTTATGTCGTTAACCATTTGATTTTGTCTTATTTCCCTATTGCTCACTAAAGCCTTGACAGAATACAGGGTCATTTTTAATACCCGATTCTATCGTGTAATTTTGCCGATCCCTTTTAGAAGCTGAGCCCCGATTTTTTGAATGTGTCTTTAATCACTCGTAATTGCCCAGAATAGTTCGTGTCACATCTAATTATATATAAATCGCGCTAGAGGCGACACACTACACACACACACTAAACCAATCTCGAAATCCTAACTAAAACACACACACACTTCAAATATAAC
>JABUQX010019831.1:0-20201 GCA_015478945.1 Trachelipus rathkii
TTTTATGATTATCATTTATTATTATTGGTTATCTGCCCTAAATGCATTTCTGATTTCTCTAATTAGGTTTTATCATATATAATATCAGAATTGTTCTTACATTTCTTTTTTGTATCTTTAACTGTTGTTCATCGTCACGTTTTTGCGAGATGGAGTTCGTCTTGTTCTATGATCTTCGATGATCGTTTTTTTGAGACTTAGGAGCTCTCCAAAAATCGTTACTACTGGAATCGAAATTTGGTATTATGGTTATTCTTAATAAACGCTTCCCAATTTTTATAAAATGTGTTATAATTTCATTTTGTACGGATTTGATAGCGCGAATACCTCTGAGTTGCGTCATCATTTGATTTTCCAATATAGATTCATTCTACGTTCATGGTTTTCTGGGGTATCGTGCGTACGTGCGTTAGTTCATCTGCCCAGTTTGGGCGTTTCTAGTGATTTTGTTGTGGGTTTTTTATTGTGTGTCTGTTGTGTGTCCATTGATTATTAGATACTCATATCAGTCGAATGAGACAGTTTATTGGGCGTGCCGTATTGGTGACAAACTCGTGCGACAGTTTAAGAATTAAAGGTGAAGAATTTCCGTTTCGCGATCTGTTTGCTGCCGTAATATCACGAACTGTAGATTCCTGGGTACGAAGTGTTGGGTAATCTCACACCTTTACGTTGAATTCGGTTGCCTACAGAAAGGTCTATCTGACGGCGGGTTGTTCCAACGATCTTTTGAATTTTCGTTTATCTTGCTACTCTCTTTTCGAAAAAAAATATATACGATAGTCCAAAAATCTCTTAGCCTTCACAATAACAGTAACTTGAGAGCTTCTAAATCGTTTAGTTTGCCCTTTTTCCGCTGATTAATAGCTCCTCAATGCCGAGATATCGATTCTCGGTGTTTTCCAGCAGGAGGATGAGAATTAAGGAAATTTCGTTTCCAAAATTGTTCGGTTCAACGATGGTAGACTGACCACGTAGTTCCATTTTGACGTGTTGAAGAATTCCAGTTCCGAATACAGACAGAATGAGAAGCAAGAGAAATTCGAATCCGATCTTCTTTTCTTCGTCGGGGGTGGGGCTTTCGGTAGCATTTTTTTCGCCCTTTCTTTTCTTCGGGAAATTTTTCCCCAAGAAGGCGTCTTTAACGATGAATTCTTTAATCGCTTCTTTATCTTTCGATTTATTAATTTTAAATTTATCGTACATATCTCGAAAGAGATAGTGGTTCCCTAAACGACCGTCCTCGGTATTTTCGTTTACCTTTTTGGCGAAAACGCCTCGAAGACGAAGATACGTAATGACGATTTTTCCCGAAAGCGTTAAAAAGGAAAAAACGTCGGTTTTAGAGGCTTTTTCGCACAGGAAAAATATTTGTTCGTTCCAATCGATCTCGTTAAATATTAAAGGGTAGAACTGCCTTTGCATTTTCATATACAGTTTATCCATTTCCGCGACCAACTTTCTTCTCTCTCGCAGACTCTCGCGTTCGCTGTCCGATATACGATCCCGACTTATTTCCATAGCTCGCCAGGATTCGTCGAAGATTTCTTTTTTTTCGACGCCTTCGCCTTCGCTCCTATCGATAACCTCCTCGTTCATCGTTTTCGAGATAATCGATAAGCTGGGAAGTCCCTCATTCCGATCGGGCGAAATATTATCGAAACCGCCAATCGCCTCGAAGTATTCGTCTACATATTCGTAATATCCGCTAACGTTGACGACCATTTGATTAAGATCTAACGAGGAAAGTATCCTCTCTTCGAACAGAATCGCGCACATTATTTGAAAATACCGATCTTCGTAATCGAAACTACCGTGGAGGTATTGATCGGTCCCGTGCATTTCATTCATAATTTCGTACCTGTTAGCTCTTTCGGATACCTTTCTATGTTCGTACCGTCTTAAGTCGTCCACCAATTTCGTTACTAATCTCGACTTTATTTTTTCCGTCGTTTTCTCTAACTCTTCGCTCATTCGATTCCTCAACGAGTCTTTATTAACAGCGACGTCGTCCTCGTCGTCGTCTCCGGTCGTCCTTTTCGCGAAGCCGATGTAATGGGAAACGTCGGAAAGCGAAAGCGTATCGTTGTAGCATATATTATAATTGAGTCCTTCGAGGAGATTTACGAGCGAAGCGTTACATTCTAAAGTTAGTAATTTGTCTTTTTCCTCGTGCGTTTTGCAATTAAATAACGTATCGGGCCAAATTTTTACCGCTCCGATCTGCTGTAAATATATCGATAGGTTAAAGGGAACGCAAAAATGTTCCCTAATGATTTTGACGGATTCGATCCCTTCACACATTTTAAAGGACGGAAACATGTTTTGAATTTGAGAAATGAATTTTTCGGAACGGAAATCGCTCAAGTGACAGGACGAGAGAGGGTGATGGTCGTTACAATATTCAATTCTTTCCCCTCCTAGAGCAAAAATTTGTTCTAGACCTTCGGAAATATTTAGTTTAAATTTCGTTTCAAAGCACGACTTGCAAATTTTTTTTACGCGGAAGCGGTTGACTACGTAATCCTCGAAAAATAATTTCAGGTTATTGCAGCGAACGAAATATCTTTCCTTTCTTTGCTCTCGGGTTAATGATGAATGCGACATATTTCCCTTGAAAACGTAGCCATTACTTTCCATTAATCCTAAAAATAGGGTGGGGTTATTTACGATGTTATAAAGGACGCAAAACCTATTAGCCAATATCAAATTCAGATGCGATAGCGACGCGACATCGGAATCGAATGAAGGGTTGACGATGTAACTGCTAGTTTTCATCTGAGAAACGTAAAGTTGGTGAGAAATGATATTTTCTTCATCCCGGTCATCCCCGTCTTCGGACTGAGCCCTTGCCGCGTTATCTTCTTCTTCCAATTCTTCTCTCTCGTAGTCGTAGTCTTCGTCGTCCGTGTCGTCCGTGTCGTCCCGGTCATTTCTCCGCTCGGATGATTTTCCTTTAGAGGTCGATTTCATCTTCTTGGCATAATTATCCTTTAGGCTTTTAAGATACTTTTCTTCCTTAGATAATTTTTTGCGAAAAATTTCGTAGCCTTTTTCTTCACTGGCGCCATCTCGGTATAAGCAAATATTATTTTCCGTATTGGTTAATAAGAAAGCGCCGTAGCAACATATTAGTTCAAAATCGATAATAGATTTTTGTAAGATGAATTCGTTTCCCAGCACGCGTTTAAATTTGAAAAACAATTCCAAATCCCAGCGCGCGTCCGAATTATCATTATGCATGATTTTCGACTTCTTTAAGAAATCGATTTTTTTTATCAGCTTGTCGAATGTGTCTCTCGAATAAATACCGATGTTGGTGTATATAGAATCGGGAAAGAGGAGAAGAATATGACGCTCTTTATTCACGTTCCTCTTAGAAGATCCCCGGAATTCTATTTCTTCATTAGCGATAGAATCTTTTTCGCCTCTTATTATTTCCCTATCGCCGAATTTGTTAAAATTTAATTTCGTTTTTTGGCGGAGTTCGTTATCACCGTCTTTGTCGGTATTATTTTCATTTTCGATCCCATTTACGTCGTCCCTACGAACACAACCCCGATCATTCTCTTCGGCGTTATCGTCGCGAGGAGCGATAACTTCGTTTTCGTCGGGCGAATCTACTCCATCGCGGTTGAAAGAGGTTTTTAAAATTCTCTCGCGGCCACTATATCCGTCAACGCCTACGTCGTCGGCGTCTTCATTATTCTCATTTTCATTTTCGATCCCAATTTCGACGTCGTTCGTAAGATCACGCCCCCTTATATTCTCTACATCGCCGCCTATGGAAGAGGCTTCTGAAACACTCTCGTTTCCTACTACGACCGCGTTAGTGTTTGCTGAAATATTAATCTCTTCGCTAGTTGAAACGATAGACGATGATGTAATAACATCGCCACCGTCGGACGTTATTTTGTTGATCAAAAACACGGGCACGTACGGGCTCCCTTCCGGCTTGCTATTCAAAGGCAACATTACGTTGGTGGTCCCGGTGTTATCGGATTTGATTATCGGATTACCTTTCGCGCACGATTCGATAGCTTCGTCAATTTTTGGATAGCATCGCACGAAATTCCAAAGGGATAAGAGGTAGTTGTTATCGTTTCTTCCTTTGATGTAGAACACGACTTTAAGACCCTCGAGGTTGTATTTCGTTAAAAAGTAGTAACCGAAATATTGGTTGCCGTATTGTTCTTTCATATTTTCCTGGCTGTAGTTTTGATAATTCACGGGTGATAAATCTTCTAATTGGTCGATCAGAGGGGCGCTCTTATCAAAATTAATTTTTCTTTCGGGCGTTGCGTGGAAAAATTTCATTTCCGTGTTGTATTGATTAAAAAACTTTTCGTATTTCTGTTCCGATTCGGAGAAGCAGATTTCTTCCAAAACGGTAGAACTAGATTCGCAGATAGGTTTCAGTTTACTATTCAATTCGTCGGCCAAGTCGCAAAAGGTATCGAAAACCTTAGCCTCCCACTCTAGTTCATTCAACACATTTTCCTCGATATCCGCTCGTTTTTTTTTCTTCAAAAAATCAAATTCCCAAAAGAACGTTCCGTTGTACATCAAGCAGAGTCTTTCATCGATTTTCACGCAGGTATTAGCCACGGGAGTAAATTCGAGGGAATTCTCTAACGACTTTAAGGAAGGAATGATTTTTGCTCGCCCCTCGTCCTCGAAATTGTTATCGTATTCGTTAGAATGTATTTTCAAAATTCTAGAGTCCTCTTGCCTCGCTATGGAAATGCATTTCATAGGAACGTACTCCCGATCAATGCTAATGCGGTTCGCGATATCATCTTTAATTTTTGAAGGGATGTTCACCGATTTATTCGAAAATTTTCTATCCTCGCCGAGCTCGATTGTGAACGCGTGTCTTGAGTTGATTGTAGTTCCCATTGTTGTTCACAGATTCTTCTTAATATGTCAATCTCGCGCGAGTGATTTTTCGCTAACTAATGTGCGAATATTTTGAATATCTGAAAATGAGTTTTGCGAGATATAAAAAATTGGAACGCTTTACTTTGTTTATTTATTATTCGGTATAATTAAAAATAAAAGTTATTTATATTTATTAAGAATAGAAAATCTATCGAATTTTATTCGATCAGTTTTTAATATTAATAGTATGTAGATAAAATAAATACGAAAAGGAAATTGAGTGTAATTTTTTCTACCTTTTATTTGAAATAAAACAAATAGCATGAATGAATATATCCAACATTTATTTTATTGTTAGAAAATTAAAAACTAAGTTAGTGTTTAACCAAACACCACTTTTAAATAACGGCGTGTCGGATAAATATATTATATCTTAGTATATAGTTATATATATAGTATATATATATGATATATTAGTATATATATATATATATATATATATCTATAGATATATATTAAAATTATATTTTTATATAATTATATTATATATATTTTGTATATATATATATATATATATATTTTATTTTGTTATATATATAATATTTTTATATATATATAATATATATATTATATATATAGCTATATTAATTATATATATTATATATACTATCTATTATATATTATATTATATATATATAAGATATATATATATATATATATATTATATATACTTATATATATATATATATATATAGTCTATAATATAATATATTATATATATAATATTATAATCGTAAATTATTTGGTTATATTAAATAATGGGTCTTTGATTGTCGTTTTGATCTGGAACGATAGATTCGAAATAAAAATGAGGTCTATACAACTCATCATGTATTTGACTTAAATCGGAATAAAATATCCTCACTTTGTTTATTTCGCTTGTGAAATTTCTTTTTAAATAATCGCGAGGAAAATAATCCCCCGCCGCCATATTAAGATACGTGGCAGAAACAAACTTCAAAGATGTTATCCTTAATAAATCTATGTAATAATCGATACACCGAACATGCGGATGGATTTTAAATATTTCAATCGATCTTTTCCGAAATAAATTATAGTCTTTTTCTCCCTTATTCCACCCGTAGTCGTTTATTTTTTGCAAAACCTCTAAAGTTTTGTATTTTACATCCTCAATCTTCACTACTTTCGCTTTTGATTTAAATCTATTCTTCCTATGTCTGCGGGTTAATTTTTTATCGCGCCCTTTTATCTTTGTTATCTTAGCTCTTTTGGGTCGCGGTAGATCTTGCGCTGCATCTTCCCGATTTTCGTCCAAAGCGAGGCAAGGAATTTCATGATCAGAAATATCTCGCATTATAATTTCCTGGACAATTGTTTTAAACCCATTCGCGGCCATTGTAAAATCCATTTTACTTCCCATATTTATGTTTTTGGACGAGCCGCGTAGCTTTAAGAAGGCCGTCAGGGCCATATCTCCAATGTTGCAAAATTTGTAATCACCATTTTCAGTTTTCTTCATAAATGACAACAATTTAAACGGTGAATGTTGGGCATAGAAGTGAAGAAAATCCTCTTTATTTTCAGACGTTTTTTTAGTTTCTTCCGCTCTAGGAAATACGAACAAGCCACTATTTTCTTGTAACAATTTATTTTTAAACCAATTGAGGGGAAATTTCAATTCTTCCAAAACTAATTTCGGGTCTTGAAAATTTTCTGAAATCGAAGACGAAGCAGGTTGAAATTTGGGAAATAATCCCGCTTCGAAGGAAAAAGTGATGCTGTCTGTGTTATTATCAGAAATAGTCGTATACTTGAGAAAACTATCCCACTTCACATCGGAATGTTCGCCTCCATTGTTACCCTTGAATTTATAGCACCCAATGGGATTGATTCCCAACAAAAATAAAATCGACGAAGGCAGCGCGAGAACGTGCGGCGCTGCTAATAATTTACCTTCTAGAGGTATACCTAAAATTAAATTCAAAACCTCGCAATAAGATAATTCCGTAACCCTTTTCCACTTGAGGCCATAAACCAAGCCGAGAAAGATTTGGATAACGATTAAACATTTCACACGCATATCCTTTGTCCGAAAATTTGGATGAGCGTTATCGATAACATTCAAGTTACTTTTTAACACATTGAAAATCGATGAACTCATTAACGGGAAATCTGGCGATTTCACAGCATTATGTTCATGGGGTCTCTTTCCGAGTAATTTAAAACCAGTAATGTTATCCTCTTCCTTAATAACCATGCGATTAAAAAGACATTTGAGAACGTCGTCTCTCGGTAGCCGAAACGTATATAAATTTTTTAACATTTTCAGCTCGTGAACGTAGTGATTCGGTTTAATGTAGAACGATCGAAGGAAAAAATATAGTTTGAGCGAAAAGTAATTCAAGGGAGAAGTGGAAAATAGTTTGCATCCTGGATTTATAAAAAACAAAACGGCGTTAAAGAAGAATAAATCCATGAGAATACCAACTTTTTCTTTCAAAGTATATACGTTGATATACCTCCCACGATTTGTTGTTTCTGCGATTCCTTTAGCCATTTTACCAATAACTTCCATTACTCTCCAGTCCTCTTCTGTAAGTTGTCCCGAATGATACGACGCTGAATTCTCCTGAACGCAGCTAAGAATTAGTTGACTCCGAGTGATCGGAATTTTATTAATCTTAATACTTTTTTCCTTTTCTTCCGTGCTGAGTTTTTCGTATTCCTCATCTGTAAAGTATTTGAAATTAAATTCAGCGACGTTCCGTGATTCTGAAGAAGTTGGAATCATCAAAAATAAAGACGAATCTTTGTTTTCCTCTTGCTCGTAAATCTCGTCAGAAAAGGACGACTTCAATATATCTGCATTGGGATAAATATTTTCAAGGTCTTTTTTTTCTCTTTTAAAATAGCCTCGTTCTTTTATGTTGTTGAGAAATACCTCATGATTATTGGAAAAGGCGAAATATTCTCGTTCTCTTTCGTTATCTCGCAACAAAAACAATGAACGTCTTACTGCTAAATTTAAAATTTGAATTTTGTTTTTCGACATAAAATTTTCTGTCTTTTCATCGCTCCTGTAAAAAAGAGGACATAATTCTCTAACTTTTTGCCGACGTTCTTCTTTGGAAAGGCGCATAAAATGAGTTTCTACGCAATGAGGTTTACAGGCATCGTTTTGTATCGTACCCCAATTATTCGAAAAAAACAAACTGTTAAAATCAATTTGGGAATCGATTTCTTTTATACGAAAAACTTTTTGTCTCTTCGTCCAATTGTCAGTTCGCACAAAATTCGAATATTTCGTAATAAGATCTACTTCTTTTTCGGATTCGTTATTGGGAGCCCGCTTATTTTTATCTAGAGCGGCTGCTGCCGCTGATGGGTCGTCCATCGATCTGAAAATTAAAATGATTTTGTAAATTCGATCGCTGGGTTTATATAAAACTTTTTTATTATATTGAATGAAAATTATAATTCTATTGAATGAAAATTATAATTATATTGAAATGAAAATTATAAAACGCTGATTGTTTTAGCGAATGATATTTCAAAAAACCAGTTCTATAGTATTTTTGAGGCTCGTTTTCTCGCTACCAGCTGAAAGCAACATAATGAAATTTTAAGAGAAGTTAAAACGTAGTACGGACTATAAAAATGTTAATTTTCAGACCCTTACCTTCGAATTATAAATGATAAAGAAAAAACGTCACTATAATAATAATTAATACGCTTAATAATAGTTCATCCCTGAAAATATTGCCGTTTGATCGTTCGAGGTCGTTTTTATGGTAATCGAGAAACGTCATTACATTATAGTGACGCCGTAGAGGAAACCCGGCCTCGATTGATCCCCTCCGAGGATCGTCTCGGTAATTACGAATTACGTATTTTGAGGAAAAAAACGAAAAGTTCACGGATAAAGTTATGATGAAAATTAGGAAAAATAATAAAAATATTGCACGACGCCCATTTACCGCTAAATAAATTTTTCGTTCGTGTGCTTTATCTATACTATTATTTTTTTTTAATTTAGTCTCCTTTAAATTCAGTTTTCTATGAAAAATAACTTTTAGAGGTAACTAAACAAAAAATAATTAAAAGAACAACGCACGACGCCCATTTCCTATAGGCTTTGAGCGATTTTTTGCTACACATTAAAAATTAACGTAAAAAAATTATTAAAGGTACCTTCCAACGGTTCACTCGGGGCCCGAAATAACGTTACTCTTTACTTTCGGGAGATGGTGCAAAATAATTTTTTTGTTCCTTAAGCGGGTTTTTTTCCTGAGAGAAACCAAAAAATAAAAAATAATTACGGAATCTAAGTCTGTAAAGATTTGATAATAATCAGTTATTCACATATTTGATATTAATTTTTTTTCTTCGTTCTTAATTTTTCTTAAAGTCTTAATTATTTATCAACATCTAAGCGAGTTTTTTTTTCGAGGGCAAGTGTACTATATTTATTTATATTAATTTTTTTTAGAGTTTAGTCTCCCTTAAATTCCGTTTTCTACGATAAATAATTTTTAGAGGTAACTAAATTAAAAAAAATAATAAAAAATATTGCACGACGCCCATTTACCTCGGAAACGTCCTCGTCATATAGTGACGTTTCGTAAAAGCCAAAAATAAATGACTCTACGCGTTTAGAATCCATTTTTACGCTTAGAAAGTCGTTAAGCGTAATAATAGTTCCAATAGTGACGTTTCGTCGGAACCGTTTATAACTCAAAAGGTCTAAATCAAAATCGCTCTCCAAAAAGTCGACCTCGGGAAAAATTGAAATTTTTTTTTTCAAATTTTAACTTATACCTTCGACTTATAAACGGTACAGAATAAACGTCACTATAGTAATAATTAATACGCTTACGTTCGAGGTTGTTTTTATGGTAATCGAGAAACGTCATTATATTATAGTGACGCCGTAAGGAAACCCGGCCTCGATTGATCCCCTCCGAGGATCGTCTCGGTAATTACGAAACGTCACTATCGTATTTTGAGGAAAAAAACGAAACGTTCAAGGATAAAGTTATGATGAAAATTAGGAAAAATTAAGAACATAGAAAAAATAAACAATTAATGATATGTGAATACCTGAATATCAATTCTTAATATAAATATCACCATCTCCCGAAAAGTAAAGAGTAATGTTATTTCGTGCCCCGAGTGAACCGTAGGAGGTACCTTTAAGATTTTTTTTACGTTAATTGTAGCAAAAAAATCGCTTAAAGCCTAGGCGTTGTGCTTTGTTTTTTTAATTATTTTTTCTTTAATTACCTAAAAAAAAAATTTTTCATAGGGAGACTAAATTAAAAAAAAATACTATATATAAAGTATACTTGCCCTCCAAAAAGAAACTCGTTGAACTATCGTTAAGCGTATTAATTATTATTATAGTGATGTTTATTCTGTACCGTTTATAAGTCGAAGGTCTAAGTTAAAATTTGAAAAAAAAATTTCAATTTTTTCCGAGGTCGACTTTTTGGAGAGCGATTTTGAATTAGACCTTTTGAGTTATAAACGGTTCCTTTGAAACGTCACTATTGGAACTATTATTACGCTTAACGATGTTTTATTCGTAAAAAATGGATTCTAAACGCGTAGAGTCATTTATTTTGGGCTTTTACGAAACGTCACTATATGACGACGACGTTTCCGAAGGCTGAGATTCCGTAATTATTTTTTTTTTTTTGGTTTCTCTCGGGAAAAAAACTCGCTTAAGGAACAAAAAATTTATTTTGCACCATCTCCCGAAAAGTAGAGAGTAACGTTATTTCGTGCCCCGAGTGAACCGTAGGAGGGTACCTTTAATATTTTTTTTACGTTAATTTTTAAAGTGTAGCAAAAAATCGCTCAAAGCCTATAGGAAATGGGGGTCGTGCGTAGTTTTTATAATTAATTTTTGTTTAGTTACCTCTAAAAATTATTTTTCATAGAAAACTGAATTTAAGGGAGACTAAATTAAAAAAATTAATAATATATATAAAGTACACTTGCCCTCGAAAAAAAAACTCGCTTAAGGAACGAAAAATTTATTTTGCAACATCTCCCGAGAAGTAAAAAGTTACGTTTTTTTGTGCATCGAACGAAGCGTAAGTGGGGACCTTTAAGATTTCTTTACGTCGATATTTATATTAAGAATTGATATTCAGGTATTCACTTATCATTAATTGTTTATTTTTTCTATGTTCTTAATTTTTCCTAATTTTCACCATACCTTTATCCTTGAACCTTTCCTTCCAAAAAACGATAGTGACCTTTCGTAATTAGCGAAACGCATCCTCGGAGGGGATCAATCGAGGCCGGGTTTCCTCTACGGCGTCACTATAATATAATGACGTTTCTCGATTACCCTAAAAACGACCTCGAACGATCAAACGGCAATATTTTCAGGGATGAACTATCGTTAAGCGTATTAATTATTATTGTAGTGACGTTTATTCTGTACCGTTTATAAGTCGAAGGTATAAGCTAAAATTTGAAAAAAAAAAATTCAATTTTTCCCGAGGTCGACTTTTTGGAGAGAAATTTTGATTTATACCTTTTGAGTTATAAACGGTTCCGACGAATCGTTTTATTTTTTTTTAAATTTTTTTTTTTTTTTTTTTTTTTTTTAAATTTTTTTTTTTTTTTATTTTTTTTTATTTTTTTTTTTTTTTTTTTTTTTTTTTTTTTTTTTTTTTTTTAATTTTTAAAAATTGTTTTTTTTTTTTTCTTTTTTTTTCTTTTTTTTTTTTTTATTTTTTTTTTTTTTTCTTTATTTTTTTTTTTTTTTTTTATTTATTTTTTTTTTTTAAAAAAAAATTTTTTGTTTTTTTTTTTTTTTTTTTTTTTTTTTAAAACATTGGAACTATTTATTACGCTTAACGAACGCTTTCTAAGAGTTAAAAAATGGGATCTAAAAACGCGTAGAGTCATTTATTTTGGGCTTTTACGAACCGTCACTATATGACGACGACGTTTCCGCAGCTAAAATGGGCGTCGTGCATAATATTTTTTTATTATTTTTTAATTTATTTACCTCTAAAAAATATTTATGGTAGAAAACGAAATTTAAGGGAGACTAAACTATAGAAAAAAATTAATATAAATAAATATAGTACAGATCATGATAAATAATTAAGAATTTAAGAAAAATTAAGAACGAAGAAAAAATAAATATCCAATATGTGAATAACTTATTATTAGCAATTCTTTACAGGCTTAGTTTATTTTTTTTTTTTTTGGTTTCTCTTGGGAAAAGAAACTTGTGTTTTTCTTTGGTTTTTTTCTCGAAAAAAAAATTAGTTTAAGGAACAAAAAAATTTATTTTGCACCATCTCCCGAAAAGTAGAGAGTAACGTTATTTCGTGCCCCGAGTGAACCGTAGGAGGGTACCTTTAATTTTTTTTTACGTTAATTTTTAAAGCGTAGCAAAAAATCGCTCAAAGACTATAGGAAATGGGGGCCGTGCGTAGTTTTTATAATTAATTTTTGTTTAGTTACCTCTATAAATTATTTTTCATAGAAAACTGGAATTAAAGGGAGACTAAATTAAAAAAAAAAATAATATATATAGTACACTTGCCCCTCGAAAAAAAAAAACTCGCTTATAGAAATCGAAAATTTGTTTTGCAACAGTCTCTCCAGAGAAGTAAAAAGTTACGTTATTTTGTTCCACGATCGAAGCGTAAGTGGGTGACTTTAAGATTTTCTTTACGTCGATATTTTAATATTAAGAATTGAATATTCAGGTATCACATATCATTTTATTGTTTATTTTTCTATGTTCTTTTATTTTTCCTATTTTCATCATAACTTTTTAATCCGTGAACTTTTCGTTTTTTTCCTCAAAATACGATAGTGACGTTTCGTAGTTACCGATACGATCCTCGGAGGGGATCAATCGCGGCCCGGGTTTTCCTTACGGCGTCACTAAAAATAATGACGTTTCTCGAATACCATAAAAACGACCTCGAACGATCAACGGCAATATTTTTCAGGGATGAACTATCGTTGGGCGTATTAATTATGATTATAGTGACGTTTATTCTTACCGTTTATAGGTCGAAGGTATAAGTTAAAATTTGAAAAAAAAAAAATCTATTTTTCCCGAGGTCGACTTTTTGGAGAGCGATTTTGATTTAGACCTTTTGAGTTATAAACGGTTCCGACGAAACGTCACTATTGGAACTATTATTACGCTTAACGACGTTCTAAGAGTAAAAAATTGATTCTAAACGCGTAGAGTCATTTATTTTGGGCTTTTACGAAACGTCGCTAAATGACGAGGACGTGAAATAACGTCACTCTCTACTTTTCGGGAGATGGTACAAAATAAATTTTTTGTTCCTTAAGCGAGTTTTTTTTCCCGAGAGAAACAAAAAAAAATAATTACGGAATCTAAGTCTTTAAAGAATTGATAATAATCAGTTATTCACATATTGGATATTTATTTTTTTTCTTCGTTCTTAATTTTTCTTAAAGTCTTAATTATTTATCATCATCTATACTATATTTATTTATTATAATATTTTTTTGATAGCTTAGTCTCCCTTAAATTCCATTTTCTACGAAAAATAATTTATAGAGGTAACTAAATTAAAACAAATTAAAGATATTGCACGACGCCCTTTTACCGTAAAGAATTGCTAATAATAAGTTATTCACATATTGGATATTTATTTTTTCTTCGTTCTTAATTTTTCTTAAATTCCTAATTATTTATCATGATCTATACTATATTTATTTATATTAATTTTTTTTATAGCTTAGTCTCCCTTAAATTCCATTTTCTACGAAAATAAATTTTTAGAGGTAACTAATTAAAAAAAATCAAAAGAAACAATATTGCACGACGCCCTTTACCTCTGAAACGTCCTCGTCATATAGTGACGTTTCGTAAAAGACCAAAATAAATCACTCTACGCGTTTAGAATCCATTTTTTACGCCTGGAACGTCGTTAAGCGTAATAATAGTTCCAATAGTGACGTTTCATCAGAACCGTTTATAACTCAAAAGGTTTAAATCAAAATCGCCCTCCAAAAAGTCGACCTCGGGAAAAATAGAAAAATTTTTTTTCAAATTTTAACTTATACCTTCGACTTATAAACGGTACAGAATAAACGTCACTATAAATCATATATTAATTACGCCCAACGATATGTTCATCCCTGAAAATCATTGCCGTTTTGCTCGTTCGATGTGTTTTTATGGTATCGAGAAACGTCATTATTTATAGTGAAGACCCGTAGAGGAAAACCCGGTCGCGATGATCCCCTCCGAGGATCGTCTCGGTAATTACGAAACGTCACTATCGTATTTTGAGGGAAAAAACGAAACGTTCAAAGATAAAGTTATGATGAAAATTAGGAAAAATTAAGAACATAAAAAAATAAACAATTAATGATATGTGAATACCTGAATATCAATTCTTAATATAATTTTGCACCATCTCCCGAAAGTAAAGAGTAAATGTTATTTCGTGCCCCGAGTGAACAGTAGGAGGGTACCTTTAAGATTTTTTTTACGTTAATTTTTAAAGTGTAGCAAAAAAAATCGCTCAAAGCCTAGGCGTTGTGCTTTGTTTTTTTAATTATTTTTTCTTTAATTACCTAAAAAAAAATTTTTCGAATAGGGGAGACTAAATTAAAACAAATACTATATATAAGTATACGTGCCCTCCAAAAATATTTTCAGGGATGAACTATCGTTAACCGTATTAATTATTATTATAGTGATGTTTATAATTCTGTACCGTTTATAAGTCGAAGGTCTAAGTTAAATTGAAAAAAAAAAATTTCAATTTTTTCCCGAGGTCGACTTTTTGGAGAGCGAATTTTAATAAGACCCTTTGAGTTATAAACGGTTCCTTTGAAACGTCACTATTGGAACTCTTATTACCTTAACGATGTTTTATTGTAAAAATGGATTCTAAACGCGTAGAGTCATTTAATTTGGGCTTTTACGAAACGTCACTAAAATACAACAACGTTTCCGGTAGTACGTTGTGCAATATCTTTAAATTTGTTTTAATTAGTTACTCTATAAATTATTTATCGTAGAAAATGGAATTTAAGGGAGACTAAACTATCAAAAAAATATTATAATAAATAAATATAGTATAGATGATGATAAATAATTAAGACTTTAAGAAAAATTAAGAACGAAGAAAAAAAATAAATATCCAATATGTGAATATCTGAATATCAATTCTTTAAAGACTTAGAAATTCCGTAATTATTTTTTTTTGGTTTCTCTCGGGAAAAAAAAAAAAACCTCGCTTAAGGAACAAAAAATTTATTTTGTACCATCTCCCGAAAAGTAGAGAGTGACGTTATTTCACGTCCTCGTCATTTAGCGACGTTTCGTAAAAGCCCAAAATAAATGACTCTACGCGTTTAGAATCCATTTTTTACGCTTAGAACGTCGTTAAGCGTAATAATAGTTCCAATAGTGACGTTTCGTCGGAACCGTTTAGAACTCAAAAGGTCTAAATCAAAATCGCTCTCCAAAAAGTCGACCTCGGGAAAAATTGAAATTTTTTTTTTCAAATTTTAACTTATACCTTCGACTTATAAACGGTACAGAATAAACGTCACTATAATCATAATTAATACGCCCAACGATAGTTCATCCCTAAAAATTATTGCCCGTTTGATCGTTTCGAGGTCGTTTTTTATGGGTAATCAGAAAACGTCATTAATTTTAATAGTCGACGCCGTAAGGAAACCCGGCCCCGCGATTGATTCGCCTCCGAGGAATCGTTCTCGGTAATTACGAAACGTCACTATCGTATTTTGAGGAAAAAAACGAAACGTTCACGGATAAAGTTATGATGAAAATTAGGAAAAATTAACAACATAGAAAAAATAAACAATTAATGATATGTGAATACCTGAATATCAATTCTTAATATAAATATCACCATCTCCCGAAAAGTAAAGAGTAATGTTATTTCGTGCCCCGAGTGAACCGTAGGAGGTACCTTTAAGATTTTTTTTACGTTAATTGTAGCAAAAAAATCGCTTAAAGCCTATAGGAAATGGGCGTTATGCTTTGTTTTATTAATTATTTTTTCTTTAATTACCTAAAAAAAAAATTTTTCATAGGGAGACTAAATTAAAAAAAATACTATATATAAAGTATACTTGCCCTCCAAAAAGAAACTCGTTGAACTATCGTTAAGCGTATTAATTATTATTATAGTGATGTTTATTCTGTACCGTTTATAAGTCGAAGGTATAAGTTAAAATTTGAAAAAAAAATTTCAATTTTTTTCGAGGTCGAACCTTTTTGGAGAGCCGATTTTGAATTACAGACCTTTTGAGTTTATAAACGGTTCCTTTGAAACGTCATATTGGAACTATTATTACGCTTAACGATGTTTTATTCGTAAAAAATGGATTCTAAACGCGTAGAGTCCCATTTAATTTTTGGGCTTTTACGAAAAGTCACTATATGACGACGACGTTTCCGAGGTAAAAGGGCGTCGTGCAATATCTTTAATTTGTTTTAATTTAGTTACCTCTATAAATTATTTATCGTAGAAAATGGAATTTAAGGGAGACTAAGCTATCAAAAAAATATTATAATAAATAAATATAGTATTGTGAATAACTGATTATTATCAATTCTTTAAAGACTTAGATTCCGTAATTATTTTTTTTTGTTTCTCTCGGGAAAAAAAACTCGCTTAAGGAACAAAAAATTTATTTTACCCATTTTCCGAAAAGTAGAGAGTGACGTTATTTCACGTCCCTCGTCATTTAGCGACGGTTTCGTAATAAGCCCAAAATAAATGACTTCTACGCCGTTTTAGAATCAATTTTTTACTCTTAGAACGTCGTTAAGCGTAATATAGAGTTCCAATAGTGACGTTTCGTCGGAACCGTTTATAACTCAAAAGGTCTAAATCAAAATCGCTCTCCAAAAAGTCGACCTCGGGAAAAATAGATTTTTTTTTTTCAAATTTTAACTTATACCTTCCACCTATAAACGGTACAGAATAAACGTCACTATAATCATAATTAATACGCCCAACGATAGTTCATCCCTGAAAATATTGCCGTTTGATCGTTCGAGGTCGTTTTTATGGTAATCGAGAAACGTCATTATTTTATAGTGACGCCGTAGAGGAAACCCGGCCGCGATTGATCCCCTCCGAGGATGGTCTCGGTAATTACGAAACGTCACTATCGTATTTTGAGGAAAAAAACGAAAAGTTCACGGATAAAGTTATGATGAAAATTAGGAAAAATTAAGAACATAGAAAAAATAAACAATTAATGATATGTGAATACACTGAATATCAACTCTTGATAATATAAAATCATCCGACGTAAGAAATCTTAAAGGTCCCCCACTTACGCTCGATCGTGAACAACAATAACGTAACAACTTTTTACTTCTCGGAGATGTTGCAAAACAAAATTTTCGTTCCTTAAGCGAGTTTTTTTTTCGAGGGCAAGTGTACTTTATATATATTATTATTTTTTTTAATTTAGTCTCCCTTAAATTCAGTTTTCTATGAAAAATAATTTATAGAGGTAACTAAACAAAAATTAATTATAAAAACTACGCACGACCACCATTTCCTATAGGCTTTGAGCGATTTTTTGCTACGCTTTAAAAATTTAACGTAAAAAAAATATTAAAGGTATCCTCCTTCGGTTCACTCGGGGCACGAAATAAAGTTACTCTCTACTTTTCGGGAGATGGTGCAAAATAAATTTTTTGTTCCTTAAGCGAGTTTCTTTCCCAAGAGAAACCAAAAAAAAAAAATAATCTAAGCCTGTAAAGAATTGCTAATAATAAGTTATTCACATATTGGATATTTATTTTTCTTCGTTCTTAAATTTTCTTAAATTCTTAATTATTTATCATGATCTGTACTAATATTTATTTATATTTAAATTTTTATATATTTAGTCTCCCTTAAATTTCGTTTTCTACCATAAATAATTTTTAGAGGATAATTAAATTAAAAAATCATAAAAAAATATATTGCAGACGCCATTTAAACTCGGAAACGTCGTCGCCATATAGTGACGTTTCGTAAAAGCCCAAATAAATGATTCTACGCGTTTAGAATCCATTTTTTTACTCTTAGAACGTCGTTAAGCGTAATAATAGTTCCAATAGTGACGTTTCGTCGGAACCGTTTAGAACTCAAAAGGTATAATCAAAATTCTCTCCAAAAAGTCGACCTCGGGAAAAATTGAATTTTTTTTTCAAATTTAGCTATACCTTCGACTTATAAAACGAACAGAATAAACGTCCACTACAATTATAATTAATACGCTTAAAACGCTAGTTCATCCCTGAAAATATTGCCATTTGATCGTTCGAGAGTCGTTTTTATGGTAATCGAGAAACGTCATTATAATATAGTGACGCCGTAGAGGAACACGGCCTCGATTGATCCGCCCGAGGATCGTCTCGGTAATTACGAAACTCACTATCGTATTTTGAGGAAAAAAAACGAAAAGTTCACCCGAATTAAAGTTTTGAATAGGAAAAAATTAAGAACATTAGAAAAAATAAACAATTAAGATAAGTGAATACCTGAATATCAATTCTTAATATAAATAATCGACGTAAAGAAATCTTAATGGTCCCAAAAAAGGTCACTATAATAATAAAATAACGTAACTTTTTACTTCTCGGGAGATGTTGCAAAATAAATTTTTCGTTCCTTAAGCGAGTTTTTTTTTTTTCGAGGGCAAGTGTACTTTATATATATTTTTTTTTTTTTTTAATTTAGTCTCCCTTAAATCTTTTCTATGAAAAATATTTTTAGAGGTAACTAAAAAAAAAATTAATTATAAAAACTACGCACGGACCCCCATTTCCTATAGGTTTTGAGCGATTTTTTGCTACACTTTAAAATTTAAACGTAACAAAAATAATAAAGGTACCCTCCTACGGTTCACTCGGGACACGAAATAATAACGTTTCTCTCTACTTTTCGGGAGATGGTGCAAAATAAATTTTTTGTTCCTTAAGCGAGTTTTTTTCCCGAGAGAAACCAAAAAAAAAATAATAATTACGGAATCTCAGCCTGTAAAGAATTGCTAATTCACATATTGGATATTTATTTTTTCTTCGTTCTTAATTTTTCTTAAATTCCTAATTATTTATCATGATCTATACTATATTTATTTATATTAATTTTTTTTATAGCTTAGTCTCCCTTAAATTCCATTTTCTTCAATAAATAATTTTTAGAGGTAACTAAATTAAAAAAAAAATAAAAAATATTGCACGACGCCCATTTACCTCGGAAACGTCCTCGTCATATAGTGACGTTTCGTAAAAGCCCAAAATAAATGACTTTACGCGTTAAGAATCCATTTTTTACGCCTAGAACGTCGTTAAGCGTAATAATAGTTTCCAATAGTGACGTTTCATCAGAACCGTTTATAACTCAAAAGGTTTAAATTAAAATCGCTCTCCAAAAGTCGACCTCGGAAAATAAGAAATTTTTTTTTTTTCAATTTTAAACTTATACCTACCTTCGACTTATAAAAACGGTACAGAATAAACGTCACTATAATCATAATTAATACGCCCAACGATAGTTCTCCCTGAAAATATTGCGTTTGATCGTTCGAAGTCGTTTTTATGGTAATCGAGAAACGTCATTATTTATAGTGAGAGCCGTAAGAGGGAAACCCGGCCCCGCGATTGATCCCCTCCGAGGATCGTCTCGGTAATTACGAAACGTCACTATCGTATTTTGAGGAAAAAAAACGAAAAGTTCACGGAAGAAGGTATGAAGAAAATTAGGAAAAATTAAGAACATAGAAAAAAATAAACAATTAATGATATGTAAATACCTGAATATCAATTCTAATATAAATATCTACGTAAAGAAATCTTAAAGGTCCCCCTTACGCTTCGATCGGGGCACAAAATAACGTAACTTTTACTTCTCGGGAGATGTTGCCAAAATATTTTTTTCGTTCCTTAAGCGAGTTTTTTTTCGGAGAAAACAAGTGTACTTTATATATATTAT
The DNA here is from genome assembly GCA_015478945.1 of Trachelipus rathkii. Lineage (NCBI taxonomy): Eukaryota > Metazoa > Arthropoda > Malacostraca > Isopoda > Trachelipodidae > Trachelipus > Trachelipus rathkii. Next base: position 19,908 of record JABUQX010019831.1, read on the forward strand.
TATTTTTTTTAAATTTAGTTTTCAATTTTCTATGAGAAATAATTTTTAGAGGTAACTAAACCAAAAATTAATTATAAAAAACTACGCAACTGACATAGCTTTGAGCGATTTTTTTTGCTACACTTAAAAATTAACTAAAAAAATATTAAAGGTACCCTCCTACGGTTCAATCGGGGAACGAAATAACGTTACTCTTTACTTTTCGGAAGATGGTGCAAAATAATTTTTTTGTTCCTAACGAGTTTCATTCCCGAGAGAAACCAAAAAATAATAATACGGATCTAAGCCTGTAAA